>CAUYQV010110919.1:0-33372 GCA_963574575.1 Galagoides demidoff
AAAAAAAAAAAAAAGAAAAATTCCAAAAATAGAAGCTATAATCTCTACCCTAAATGTTTATAAACTGTGGTAAACATTTGTGGACTTCAATAAATAAAATCTCTCACTATCATACCCTTTTAAAGCTCTTTCCCACATTGATTCTAGGGTTTATTGTGTGACTTCTTTGGCCAATACTAACAAACATGGAACAAGTAGACAAGTGCTTGCACACTGAGCCTTAACTTCTTAAAATGCTTTGAAATTCAGTGGCCAGGCTATAAGGAAGTCCAGGCTAACCTGCTGGAGACAGAGGCCACATGGAGAAGTCTTAAAGGATGAGACCCCACAGAAGAAAGGGAATAGCTAGGCCCTACCTGTTCTAACCTCCTCACTGGAGCTATCAGACATGTGAATGAAGCCCTTTTGGATCCTCCTATCCCAGATGACTGAAGCTGCATGAGAAACATAAAGCCAAAAGGCAGAAGAACCACCCAGCTGATCCCAGCCCACTCATGAGCAAATAAGTAGTTGTTTTAAGTCACTAAGTTTTGGGGTGGCTTTTTATGCTACAATAATTGATAGATCAATTAGGAAGAGAGGACACATACACACACAATGCAAGAAGTCACAGAAGCCACACAAGGCCATAACTGCTGAATCAAATACACATACCAGCAATAAAGAGCCAAAGATCAGTGTGTAGTAAAAGGATTAAGGAAGTTCCCAGGTGCTGGATGACAGCCAGGATTTGAATACATGTGAAAGGGCAGCCAGGGAAGGCAGGGGACAGCCTGCAAAGGTTTATCTCCATCTGGACTATGTGCCTTAAACAAAGATCCTGAGGGCTAAATGAGTCTCTAAGGACTGATTTTCATGAGGGACTGTCAAGAACAGTGATGTGAGGAGGAATTTTCATATGTAGCTGAGGCAACTCCATATTTCTCTCAGAACATACATACAAGTGGCAACCCACTCTACTTACTCATTATGCCAATCCTGATAAAACAATCTATTGTCATTTTAGAAACTTCTTTTTCTTTTTTTTGAGACAGAGTCTCAAGCTGTTGCCTTGGGTAGAGTGCCCTGGATTCATAACTCATAGCAACCTCCAACCTGGGCTCAAGTGATCCTCTTGCCTCAGTTTTTCTATTTTTAGTAGAGACAGGGTCTCACTTTTGCTCAGGCTGGTCTGGAACTTGTGAGCTCAAGCAATCCACCTGCCTTGGCCTCCAAAGTGCTAGGATTACAGGTGTGAGCCACCACACCTGGTGGCCTAGAAACTCATAATAGGGGCTTCTCTTTTTGGAGGAATAGCTAGGAACACTTAAGTTTACACCTTCTACTGTATAAAATGGCCAAATGCCCACCTGAACAATGTCTTTACAAAAAATAATAATTAAAAAAACTAGCCAGCCATAGTGGCACGTGCCTATAGTCCTACCTACTCAGGAGGAGGCTAAAACAGGAGGATCACTTGAGTCCAGGCATTAGCGGTTGCAGTGAGGCTACTGCATTTTAGCCTGGGTGACAGAGTGAGACTCTAACTCAAAAAAAAAAAAAAAAAAAAAAAACAAAGCCAAATACTAGGTCTCATGATCCTATTTTTGTCTATTCAGATCCACCTTGTAGCATGCTTTAGTTTCATTTTGTTTTTTTTGTTTTTGTTTTTGTTTTTTTTTTGAGACAGAGCCTCAAGCTATCCCCCTGGGTAGAGTGCCATGGCATCACAGCTCATAGCAACCTCCAACTTCTGGGCTCAAGCGAGTCTCCTGCCTCCACCTCCCAAGTAGCTGGAACCACAGGCGCCCACCACAACGCCCGGCCATTTTTTGGTTGCAGCCATCATTGTTGTTTGGCGGGCCCAGGCTGGGGATTCGAACCCGCCACCTTAGGTGTATGTGGCTCGCGCCTTAGCCGATTGAGCCACAGGCGCCGAGCCAGTTTCATTTTGTTAATCTACTCTTTGAAGGCTAAATGCCTCTCTATTACCTGACTTTTTGGTTCCCTGATGGCAACACCATCACATGAGATGCAGAGTCGACCACTTAAATTGTAGTTGACTGTTCACTTCTCTTCAATTCTCACCAGAGCACAATGTCAGGATCTGTTTCTGACACCACTTATCAGGGCCCAGGACTGACCAGGTCTTGGGCCCGGCTTAGGTAGGTTCTAGACGGGGACCGCTAAGCTACCTTGCTCAGGAACAGTTTCTCTTAGGTGCTTCTAAGCACCTCTCTTAGAGGGCTATCTACTTTAGTTGGGGGGAGAGAGAGAGAGTATCTTAGAATAAAGCAGTCTTCTTAGCATGGATAGATCTTAGTCTTTAGCAGAGAGATGCCATGCTAGCATTCTGCAGGCAGAAAAGGAGACAGAGTCAGAGTAAGCGAGTCTGTGATAGAATGCGCATGCTTTTTGACTGCCTTCTCCTCCAGCCTAATATAAGGCTAAGCTCGTGCCTCTCAACACCACAGGTGTAGAGACTGCCAATTCACCAATGCTCTCAACTTGCGAGCTCTCTCATGCTTGTTAGAACTAAATCTCTCTCCGTGCCCTTTTCACCAAGGTGTTCCATTACAGGTATTTCCTATAACTCTCACTCCTCCTACCCATATGCTATACGGGCTGCTACAGCACAAGATCCTCAAAGGCAAAGATATTTATGTCCAACTTTGTGTCTCTAATGCTTATACAGTGGCCAGCACACAGTGTTCAATAAACGTATGATGAGTGACTGAATTAATGAGGAACCCAGACTACAGCCACCACAAAATCAGGCAATTTATTGTGGAAAGCACACTAAGAAGGAATTATTAACATTTATCAGCGTAACTCTACCCCTGTTTCTGTGGTAAGTACCTTATGAGATTTTTGTTCTCTCTCTTTGTCTGTTTAACAAAGTTTTAGCTATATTAGGAGAGGTTACTTAACTGTAGAGCTGAATTTAAACTAAGCCCTTCTGTTTCCAAGTTCATGCTGTCCAGGCTTTCTCACTGTCCTGGATATTGCATACTACCCAACTACTCCTATTTGAGGGAGGTTGATGAGGAAATTTTAGAGACTTTCTGCTTAGGCCTCAAGAAAGAACCTAACCCTGAGCTCATGCTGTGGAGGATTCGGATGCAGACCAAAGCGGCCCTCAGAATCTTTACAGACCTTTCCTTTGGCACAAGGAGAGAGGACTTGGCATCCAGCCCGCAGTGGGAATAATAAGGACGAGTCATTCCCAAGCTGTTCTTTTCTTCCTCAGGGCTGAGTTAATGTTCACCAGGAGGACTGACAGGCAGGAGAGGGCAGCCAGACCTGCCTGTTCACAGGGTAGGGTGTTACCACTCAACTCTGTTTCCCCAAAGTTTCATGATTAAGACCTGCAGCTAGGGGTGGGGCAGGGGCTTGGCATTAGGGATGAGGTAAACCAGGCAAATTCAGGCTTATAAAGGACAGGGTGGAGTTGGGGTGACTCAGTGGGCAGGCCCCAGTATGGGGCTGTTTGGCAGGCAGGTGCAGATCTGAGGAAAGTGTCTAACTGTCCGTCTGTGCCTGGGCCTGTGGAGGCCTCATCTGGCAGTTGCAGGTAATCTGTAGGTAAGGTCTCTGAAGTTCTAGGCTCTAATCTTAGCACAGATATTTACCATCTCTGTGGCCCTGGCAAGAACAGATAACTTTCCAGAGCTTCAGTTTCCCCTTTTGTAACATGGGACCAAAAAGCTCAGTTGGGGTGACAAATAAGAAAATATGTTGAACTTCAGTCCCCCTCCACCACCCTGTCCTAAGTGGCTCTTGATATTGGCCAGATCCTTAAATGAGTGCCATTTTAAGCAGGGCTACCTTGTAAAGTTCATGGATCCCTTTTGCTTTTCTGCATTGCTTTCTCCATAAAGCAATATTAAGAATTATATTTTATGACTGCATTAGTACAAAGATGAATATAATCCAAGCTGAATTTATCACATACCTCTTATTATACTCATTTTTCTTCTGGTTCTAAAATAAATCATTTTTGTAGGCCCCTCAAGTTACCGTGAGCCCTTAGCACCACACTTCCTGTGCCTACTGGATGAATCAGCTCTGATGTCAGGCCATGAGCCATTCCTGCAGGCTCAGGTCTTTTCCTTCTTCCTGCATCTATGAGTTCTGTTGCAATCAAGATGGTTCAGGACAGTGAATTTACAAACCAGGAGGCCTTTTCCCCCTGAGGTCAGTCAGAGTATCTGTTGCACCTGGCTAGGTCTGGCCACGCTATGCTTTTTTTTTTTTTTTTTTACCTCTGGGTATTTCTGTGATTATTTTAGTACATCTACATTTCAGGATGTACCTCCTTTGGAGTAGAGGGGAGTAATGTACATGACTAAATTATAAAATCCTTGAAACTTTATTTGTTCATTCAACAAATATCTTTTTGAGTACCTGCTACATGCCAAACACTGTTATAGAAACTGGAGATATAGTGCTATAAACAAAAAGACAAAATCCCTGCTCTTGTGCAGTGGAGTCTTTGGTGGAGGACAACAAATAGTAAACCAAACACTAAGGCAGGTGGTAAGTGCTAAAGTAGAGCAAAAGGAGGAAGTGGGAAAGGACTGTGGGTAGTGATGGGGGCTTGGGTGGTGATAAGGTAGGAGTGGAGTTTGCTGATACATTTGAGATGATCAGGAAACATCTCTGATAAGGGAGTATTTGAGCAGAGTTCCAAAGGATGTGAGGGATGGAGCCATGTGGCTGTCTGGAAGGAAAGCTTTCTAGACAGAGGGAAAGGCAAGCTGAGAGACCCTGTGGCCAGAGCATGGAGACCAGATACTGGAGCAGGGATGGGGAGGAGAGGCTGACTGAGGTCCCACAGTTGGCCAAGTGCCAGGTTGTGTGGGGCTTTGGAGGCTCTTGTGGTGAGAGGCCACTGGAGGAATGTGTTAGAGGAGAGACATGAGCATACTTAGCTCTTAGCAGCATCACTTTGGCTGCTTGCTTGGAATAGATGGGAAGTGGCAAGTGCACAAGCAGGGGGGACAGTCAGCAGACTGTGGTAAGTTCCTGGTAAGAATTTATAGGGTTTTGGACCAGATGGCTAGCAATGGTGGTATTGAGAAGTGGTCAGACTGTGGATATGAAAGTAGAGCCAACAAGATTAGATGGTGTGTCGGCGGCACCCATAGCTCAGTGGGTAGAGTGCCAGCCACATACACTGAGGCTAGCGGGTTCCAGCCCAGTCTGGGCCTGCTAAACAACAGTGAAAACTGCAATCAAAAAATAGCCAGGCATTGTGGCGGGTGCCTGTAGTCCCAGCTACTTGGGAGGCTGAGGCAAGAGAATTGCTTAAGCACAAGGGTTTGAGGTTGCTGTGAGCTGTGATGCCATGGCACTATATCCAGAATGACATAGTGAGACTGTCTAAAAAAAAAAAAAAAAAAAAAGATTTGATGGTGTAGAACGAAAGAGAAAAGTCAAGAAAGACTCCAAGATTGGGACTGGGCAACTAGAAGAATAGAACTAGTAATTACTGGAAAGAGTTTAGGTTTAGAGAGGACTCTAAGAGTTTGGTTGTGAACAAGTTAACTGGGAGATGCTTCTTAGAGAGGATTTTCCCAAACTGAGGAGCTGGCCAAGGCTGTGCAGCTCCACATGGACCAGTCTTTGCATGTGGGCTGACCCTAGTGAGAGTAGCATTGAGCCAAGGAAGCTCCTGTCAGCTGATAACACTACCCAGAGAGGGATACAACTGTGAACCATCTATAGTCAACACTCCTAGATGCTGAGGGAATGAGTGCCTCAGTCCTGAAGGAGGAATCTGGATGGTCTCACATGGTGTCCACTACAAGCTACAAACTACTTCTTGAGCCATTCAAATCCACTTGCTTCTGAGGCCAGGGGTGGAGCAAGATGGCAGACCAGAAAGATCATTCAGCTGAGCTCTTCTGGAATGACTGGGGGGAAAGGTAGTACCCAACCTGGCACAGGGACCTTAGCCAGAGTCATAGATCAGGGAGCATAGCCAGGAGTTGGTGAACTGGATATAGCATGTGATCTGGAGCAGTGGGAATCTGATGAATTAGGCAAGCGACTACAACCAGCTGGGATTAGCTGGCCCCCACAGAGGTCTGGAACAGGAGGAAACCTTTCTGGAGTTTTTAGTTATTAGAGGAGATGTGCATTGAGTATAAAGTTTGGAAGAGTGGGTGGACTTGAATGGTATGCGGCAACCAGATTTGAATGCCAGTTGAAGTGGATTTGTCATAGGTTTGGTGGCTGGTGAGGCAGCCATACTGAGAAGGTCTCCGTGGCCAGGGGGCTGCTATTGTGGGAAGGTCGTGAGCAGGTCTTAGCAGGGGCCTAAAGCATAGCCATCTTAATTCTGCCTGCTGGGATTAGAACCCTACTCTTTTTTTTTTTTTTTTAGACACAGAGTCTCATTTTATCACCCTTGGTAGAGTGCTCTGGCATCACAACTCACAACAACCTCTAACTTCTGGGCTAGGGTGATTCTTTTGCCTCAGTCTCCTGAATAGCTGGAACTACAGGTGCTTACTAGAATACCCGGCTATTTTTTTGTTGCAATTGTCATTGTTGTTTAGGTGACCTGGGCCAAGCTTGAACCCGCCACCCTTGGGATATTGGGCCGGCGCTTTATGTACTGAGCCACAGGTGCTGACCCAGCACTCCAGTCTTGTGACAGACTGAGGGACTACTGTGAGACCTAGCCATGAAGGATTGTTGCAAGCTTTACAATCCCCAGCAGGATCTGAATGCTAAGGAAACAATCAGGCGATGATCAAAGGCAACTAAGTTTGGAATAAGGACCATAGAGGTTGCTGGCTATGCTCTGTCTCCTAAAATATCACAGCACCACCTGGTATCCCTGAGACATATTGCAACATACTGTTATCAAGAGCAAGGACTTCTGTTTGAAACAAAGGAGGCAGTGAGAAGTAAAAAGGAGGACAAGAAGGTGAACAAGAAGAAAAAACACATGAGGAGGAACCAACAGAAAAATTCAGGCAACATGAAAAACCAAACCAGAGGAACTCTTCCAAGGGACCACGAGGCAGCTACTGCAAAAGACTCCACCTATAAAAAAATTAATGGACAAAGGGATATTTGCATATTTTGATTCAGACAAAAGCTTGATAACTAGGATCTATAGAAAACTCAAATTAATCCACATGAAAAAAGCCAACAATTCCCTAGATCACTGGGCAAGAGAGGTGAATAGAACTTTCTCTAAAGAAAACAGATGAATGATTAACAAACATTAAAAAATTCTCATTGTCCCTAATCATCAGAAAAATGCAAATCAAAACTACCCTGACATATCTCCTAACCCCAGTGAGAATGGCCCACATCACAAAGTCTCAAAGCTATAGATGCTGGCATGGATGTGGAAAGAAGGGGACACTTTTATACTGCCGGTGGGACTGCAAACTAATACAACCTTTTTTGAAGGAAGTATGAGGAATCCTCAAAGAACTCAAGCTAGACCTCTCATTTGATCCTGCAATCCCATTACTAGGCATCTACCCAGAAGAAAAAAAAGCTTTTTATCATAAAGACATTTGTGTGGAGTAAACTCCCACAAAAACTAAGTGAAATGTGCTCTTTTAATTCCAGAAACTGAGCGAAAAGACTTGTGAGTATTATGCGCTCTAAGAAACCTAGGAAAACACAGTGGGGGCTGGCAGGCCAGGCTTAACAACCTCCTACTGGGAACCCTAACTGTATAGTCAAGTCAGTCTGTCAGATAAGGGTTGAAACGGCACATCTGTGCAGAGGACATGACTCAAAGGTTGATATGAATGAAAAGAAAAACTCCATCATAATGCTGTGAGTAAAATACTCCATCATAACTTCAGGGTCTCCAAACCATAAGAAAACAGTCATGGAGCCTGTTTCTTGGAAATTTAATTGAGTACAGAGAAGAAAAAGGTTTTACTCCTCTGTTTATCTTAACCTTTAACTTTAACAATAGAAGTCAGATAATGTATAGTTCTTTTAGGTCTTCAGAGAGGAACAGCCTGAGACTAGCTTAAGATGGTTGTCTTACTTTCCCTGGACTTTCTTTCTTTAGGCTAATGTTATGACTGTTATCTCATTTTCCTCGACTTTCTTTCTTTTCTATAGTTTAAGATATCAATTAAGGATGTTAGGATTATTGATCAATGTGGTGTACATTACTAGCTCTCAATAAAGGGGAGTGGAAAATAAAGACATCTTGCTACATGCCATCTAAGAGAATGTAGTCATTTCTTGCTTTTAAACAATTCTAGAAGCGAGCTCGCACCCGCGGCCAAACTGTCCTTCTCTCCCCTCAAGAGAGAACTTCACTCAACACATTTGCACTAGACTGTTTATTGCAGCTCAATTTATAAAGGCCCAAACATGGGAACAGCCTAAATGCCCACCAACCCAGGAATGGATTAACAAGCTGTGGTATATATATACCATAGAATACTATTCAGCCACTAAAAAAGATGGAGACTTTACATCTTTTGTATTAACCTGGACAGAGGTGGAATACATTCTTCTTAGTAAAGCATCATAAGAATGGAGAAGCAAGAATTGATATACTCAATTCTAATATGAAGGCAATAGATGAACTAATACAAGGAGAGGGGAGGGGAATGAGCAAGTGGGGAGAGGGGAGGAGAGAGGGGGATAGGGCATCACCTCTTGGTATGGCATATCTCTTGGGGGCAGGACACAATTATAAGAGGGACTTTATGTAACAAATGCAATTAGTGTAACCTAATTCTTTGTACCCTCAATGAATCCCAAAGAATAAAAACAAAGAAACAAACAAAAAACAAATTCACTTGTTTCTTATAATAAATTAACCCTACCCAAGAATAGCTTCTCAAGGATTCTGGTTGGTCTGTTACCCTGAGAAACTTAAAGGTTAGTGGGATGAACTAGCCGTCCCTTCCTCTGTCCCCACTCCTGTAGCTAGTTTTGAGGCCACATCAATACTCATCATTTCCCTCCTCTACTACACATTCTAGTGTCCCTCACCCTTGGCTAGCACCTCTGCTTTTCCAAGTGGCTTCCTGGTGGTATGACACAGACCTTCATCCCTAAGGGTCTGAGCCATGGCTCACCAGGCTCTTCACAGACAGAGGATGCTCCCTTTTCCATTTACTCCCATAATTAGGAGGGGAAGTACCAGGAGATGCCTTGGTGGATTAAGTGAGCATCAGACACATTTTTCTCTGTCCCCACAGCTATCACAGCCTCACCATCTCACAATGATCAGCACCAATATCTCAAGCTTTGTGGTGACTCCTTTACTTGTCTGTTGTCTCTTGGCACAAGGGGCCAAGGGACCATGCAGCAGCCATATCTTAAAGTTTGCTGTAACTACCATTCTCCTTCCTGGTGGAAGCATTCTCCTTTAGGGAATCAAGACTCTCAAAGCCACAGAACCCAAGGTTTCAGGGACCGGAAGCATAAATTCCATAAGAAGGTTACTGAAGTGATGGTAAGTGGTTCTACCTCTTAGTTTCTACACCTATGTATTCTGCCTACTGGGGACACGGTTCTACATAATGGTTGCTGATTTGGGATGATACCACAGCCTGGAGGACAACACATCAAGTTTGCAAGATGTTGGCTGCAACCTGGCACCCCAACTGCATCTTTAAGCAGCCACTACACCACTGTGTCAGGCCAGCAGCTTTTGGGTCTGTGGTAGGACTAGAGAATATCATGGTCATGTGCCCATTTTCACACCTCCTTTTTTGAAAAGTGAGGCTCTTGGTCCCAGGCAAGGTTAACCTGATCTCACATCAGTGGGGCCTGTGTTCCACAAGCCCTTGGATACTAGTGTTGACTGAGACTCTCCTGGCAAGAAAGGCAAACCCAAATCTGAAAGATCAAGTAGGAATATATTGTTTCAAAATTACACTCCTATTTTTGAGATAATTGTAAATGCGCATGTGGTTGAAAGAAATAACACAGAGAGATCTCATATACTCTTTACCCGATTTCCCCCAGTGGTAACATCTTGCAAAACTATAGTACAATATCACAAGCAGGATATGGACATTGATAGAATCACCCAAACTCATTCAGAGTGCTCCAATTCTACTTATACTCATTTGTGTGTGTGTGAGTGTGAGAGTTCTATCCAGTTCTATCATGTGTGTAGGTGTGTATATCCACCCCCATAATGAAGACACAGAACAGTTTCATTCCTACAATAATCCCTGTGTTGGTCTTTCACAGTCAAACTCACCTCTATCTCCCTTCTCCCATCTCTAACCCCTGATAACCACCAATCTGTTCTCCATTTCAAAAATTTTGTTATTTCAGAAATTTTCTCTGAAACATTTTTATAAAATGTTGGCATAAAATACATACATAATCTTTTGGAATTGGCTTTTTAAAGTCAGCATAATTCCCTGAAGATTCATCCAAATTCTTGCATTCATTAATAGTTCATTCCTTTTTTATTGCAGAGTATTCCCTGGTATGAATGCACCACAATTTAACCATTTGAGCTTTGGAGGACATCTGGGCTGTCTCCAGTTTTTTGGCTGTTATGAATATTTGTGTATATGTTTTTGCAAACATAAGCCTTCCTTTCTCTGGGATAAATGCCCAAGAGTGCACTTGCTGGGTCATATGGTAATTGCATGTTTGATTTTATTAACACCTGCCAGACTATTTCTCAGAATGGCTGTACCATTTTACATTCCCACCAGCAATGCACAACTGATCCAGTTTCTCCAGATCCTCACTACCCTTTGATGTTGTCATTAATTTTACTTCATGTGCAGTCACACCTCATTACAACTGTAATTTGTCTTTCTTTAAGGGTCCATGATGTTGAACATCTCTTCACGTGCTTATTTGCCATCTATATACTCTATACAGTGAAGTCTGTTCATACCTTTTGCTCATTTTCAAATTTGATTGCTTTTTTACTGTTGAGTTTTAACAATTCTTTACATATTTTAGATTTTCTTGGAGATGTGCTTTGCAAATATTTTTCTCCCAGTTGCAGCTTCTTTCATCCTTTCCTCATGGTCTTTCACAGACCACATGGTCTTTCAAATTTCAAAATTATCCAATTTTCCTTTTTATGAATCTTGCATTTGGTGCCAAGTCAGGAACTCTTCGATTAATCCTTAAGTCCAAAGATTTTTCTGCCCTATTTTTCTAGACTTTACATTTTACATGTATGTTAAGTTCATGGAACATATTTAATTCCAGTCAAAGTGAACTATTATCTCTTCCAGGATAAGAAAGTTATAATATAATTAAGTTGCCATGAAATGGCAGTAACTGTACTGGGGGCTAAGCAATACATCTGTTTCTTATAGGTTGGGTGTTTGCAGCAGCAACAGCCAGACCAGTCTTTGTGAGTGGCACTAAAGTGACCAGTGACACAGGCAATCTGATACCAGCTGGCTGAGTCATTCTACTTGGCTGATGCTTTCTGGTGGGTATTAACCTTGTGGTACGAAAATCTTCACACTTTGTAACAGTGAGTCTTCAAACTCAGGCCTCTGTCTCGGAATCTCTTGTCCTTGATGTTTAAATCTTTCATTTTCCAGGCCCCTGACCAATACAGTCAAGCCAATTCACCACTACTTATGAATCTCTTGTGTATTTGTTTTTTTCTTGTTACCTCATGCAATTTCTTCCTTATAAATGAATGACAGATGTGTAGAAGCTCTATTTGGGAAGATTTCCCTTCACTTTGTCTTACAGGGATGCCCTGAAATGGCCCATCCATGAACCAGCCTGGCCTTTCCCTCTTCTATCAGATGATCACAAGACACTATCCACATGGCAATAGACATAAGTTGAGGGAGAGGTGGTAGGTGACGTGGATGTCTGGGAGCCACACTGTCTTTTCCAACCTGACCTCAGAGTCAACACAGCTTCATGACCACATTCAACTGGTAGAAGCAGTTATAATCCTTCTAAGATTAAAGGGAAATGGAACGAGACTCCAACTCTTGATGTGAGAATAGCAAGGTCACAACATAGAAGAACAAGTGAGATTGGAACTATTAGGCCCTCTTTGGAAAATACAACCTGTCACAAGGACTCTCTACTCTGGCTGATCAGCACTTGAATGATTCCCAGCCCTACATGAGCACTAAGAATTTTTCGGTTTACAGTTCCCTAATAGTTGTTTTTTCCAGCAGTTGCTCTTTGGCTTGTCGACTTTTACCCTGTGCAGGCACAGAGTGGTATTCAGCCAAAGACTCATGTTTCTTTATATGGAGCTCTTTCTCCATGTAACTCTCTTCTCTTTGGCATTTTATCTAGCAAATTCTAGCTGATTTGGCTTCCCCAAACTCTGTCCCTGTCTCCTCAACTCAGCAATACCCCCAGAGCTCCATGCAGGTTCTCCCTTTCTGTATTGCAATCTGAAAATTTCTGTGGGTTCATCTCATTTGCCTCCCTTGCTTTGGGGATTGCAGTTCTGTACTGTATCTTGTCCATGTCTGAAAATAGTTGTTTCATGTCTTTGATCCATTTTTTTAGTTGTTTATGGTGAGAGAGTAACATTAGTATCCATTAGTCTATCATGTGTGGAAGCAGAACTTGAATATATTTTGAAAATAAAGCCAAGAGGATTTGATTATGAGTTGAATATAAGTTATGAGAAAAAGAGAAATGTCAAGAATGACTTCAAGTTTTTTTTTTTGTTTGTTTGGTTTTGTTTTGTTTTTCTGAAACAGTTTCATTTTGTTGCCCAGGCTATAGTGCCATGGCCTCAGTCTAGCTCACAGCAACCTCAAATTCCTGGGCACAAGTGTTCCTCCTGCCTCAGCCTACCTAGTAGCTGAGACTACAGGTACCCATGATGCCTGACTAGTTTTTCTGTTTTTAGTAGAGATGGGGTCTTACTTTGCTCAGGCTGATCTCCAATTCCTGGGCTCAAGTGATCCTCCTGCCTCAGCTTCCCAGAGTGCTAGGGTTATAGGCATGAACCACTGCTCCTAGCCTTAACTCATGTTTTTGGGCTTGAAACTGGAAGGGTGGCATTGCCACTATGTGAGGTTAGATCAAATTTGGGAGGAATGAGGAATAAGGGAGGGAGTAAAATTAGGAGCTTAGTTTTCACCAAGTTACATTTGAGATACCTATTCAATATCTAAGTGGGGATGTAAACTTTTCAGTTGGATATATAAGTCAGGTGTTCAGTCTGTTGGTCAGGCTAGAAATACAAAAATCAGGAATTATCTGTGTATAGATGGTATCTGAACCCATAACTCTGGATGAGATCAATAAGGAAGTAAGTGTAGATAGAAAAGAGAAGGCCAAGGACTGGATGCCAGGCACATCAACATTAAAGACTTGGGGAGATAAAGGGGAACCCTTGAGTTGTTCATGCCAACTCCCCCCACCTAATTCTTCCTTATGCCCATGTCTCTTCCCCAGCCTGTGTGCTCAGTCAGAGTACCCTTGCCACTTTTCTGGCACTGACCTCTGCTGACCTGTTTTGGTCTGTGGCCATCCAATTTTAGACCTAGATCAGTTCTAGGACTGGGACCTGGGAAACTTCTCCAGCCAATCCATGTCCTCAGAGTCTTCTGGAGTCATTTACATTTCACCTGGCTCCATCAGGACTGACACTTCTTGCCAAAGTATAAAGTGGGAATAAGGCAAATGGCCTATGACCCCAGAGTGAGCAGTGCTGTGGTCAGAACCCCTTGCCAGCCTGTGGTGGTACTTTTTATGATAAGAGTATAAGAGAACAGGAAATATCAGATATATCACCCTAGAACAAGCAAATAGTTTCTTTTGCCTCAGATTCTATTCTGGAAAAAATTGATGGCTCATTTCTTAGCAGTTGTACTCCATGTTATTGACCTTGAGATTAAGTACACATTCAATACCTGTAATCCTAGCACTCTGGGAGGCTAATGCAGGAGGATCGCTTGAGTACAGGAGTTTGAGACCAGCCTGAGCAAGAGTGAGATCCCATCTCTACTAAAAATAGAAAAAATTAGTTGGATGTTCTGGCAGGCACCTATGGTCCCAGCTACTTGAGAGGTTGAGGCAGGAGGATCCCTTGAGCTCAGGAGTTTGAGCTAGGCTGTAAGCTAGGCTGATACCATGGCACTCTAGTCTGGGCAACAGAGTGAGACTCTGTCTCAAAAAAAAAAAAAAGTGTACATTCCAAATAACCTCAGTTTCCCTAATTTATTATTGACTGGATAACAGTAATCAATATTGGCATCATTCATCCAATCACAAGTAAAAAAGATTGCATAAAGGCATTTGTTTCAGTGCTATTTATAAAGGCAAAAATTTTAGAAACTACCTACATGACCCAAAATAGGGGACTAGGTAAGTAGGTCATAAGATATCTGTAAAATGGACCATTAAAATAATTTTGCAGATATGGGAAGATGGTTGTATTATGTTGCTGTTTTAAACATTTTAATGGGGGAGGTGTTATGTGGCGTATAAAAGCACTTTAGTATAACTGGCTTAAGAACTTTATGCCTTGAATGCTAACAATTAATGACTAGGTAGAGAAAGAAGAGCCTGCAAAGGAGACTGAACAGGAGAGGTTAGAACATCAGAGGAATTAAACAAGAAGAGTTTTCTATCACAGAGGGAAAGAATTTCTTTTTTGTAAGAAAGAGGGAATGGTCATTCAATTCTTCAAAAGTGTCAAATGCTAAAGAGCCACGATGAAGACTGAAAGGTGACCATTGTGAGAAACAACACAAATGTCACTAATGACCATTGCAAGACATTTTTCAGTAGCGTAATAAGAGGAAAAAGCCAAACTGGAATGAGTTGAGGGATGAATGGAGGTGAGGGTTGGAATTAGGGAACAAAAAAATCTACTTTGAGAAACTAAAATGTAGAAGAAGAGAGGAAGAAGACCACAGATAGAGGGGTGTGTATATTCAGGGCTCTCTTTTTTTTAATTTACAGGGCTATGAGCTTCTTGAAATAACCATGAGATAAATTCAATAGAGAGGGAGCTATGAAACATACAAGAGGGAGACTGGATAATTTAGAGATAAGGTCAATGAAAAGGTGGGAGAAGACGGGATCTAAAACGTAAGTGTCAGAATTAGTCTTGATTTACACAGATGGATGGGAAACTCTTCAGCCTGAGCAAGAGGAAGACTCCATCTTTACTAAAAATAGAAAAAAAAAAAAAATTGGCTGAGCCTTGTGGTAGGTGCCTGCTACTCAGGAGGCTGAGGCAGGAGGGTTGCTCAAGCCCAGGAGATTGAGGTTGCTGTGAGTTAGGCAAAGCCATGGCACTCTACCAGGGCAATAAAGTGACACTTGTCTCAAAAAAGAAGGAAGAAGAAAGAAGAGTGCAGGAAGCAAGAAGGAAGAGTGCAGGGTAGGTAGGCTTCAACATTTGGTAACACAAAGGAAGAAGGCCAAGGTGGTAACATTAGTGGAGAGTGAGGGAGGTGGGCATATCAGAGTTCTTGGGAGAGTAGAAAAGGTTTGAAATAGCTGTTCACAGTGAGTGTGAACTAATAACTATATTTCCAGAGAAATGTAGTAATGCTTTCAAGCATCCTTTGGTTGGTCCAAGGTGGGAGGGGTAAAGAAGAACCTGTCTGCCCAATGGTGAGACCTTCTCTGGTAGTATTTGGTGCGGGCAAGAAGAAAGCAGACAGTTTGGTTGATCTGGAGGTAGGATTTAGCCAGATAGGAGAGATGGAAATTTCTCCCCACTGCTTGGAGGCCTGCATGGATGGAGGTGAGTCAGCAGGTCAGCTCTTCCAGATGGAAGTAGGAAGACGGCAGGTCTTCTGTCCCCAACTAAAGAGTTTCCCTGCAGTTCACCTTCTGAACTTCCCATTGCTGGGGGGGCCAGCCAGCCCTTTGTTAGCCTGACAGATTCCCCGCATGGCGCTCAGTCTCCCATATGCTGTTTGCTGTTTTGCAGGGTGTCAGATGAGATCCTTTTCAGTCTTCAGAAAGGTCTTTTTATACATGCTGCATCCTGATCCATACTGTGTTTGGGAGTATATGGGAAGGACAGGGCTGACTCCCTGAGGAAGGTCACTGTTAAGGTCTAGAAAGGACAAAACAGCCTTCTTTATGCTCCCAACACTGCCCATAACGTCTCTTTCCTCTGACCCTTGGCTTCTGTGGGAAGCAAAATTAAATGGAGACATTTATTTTCCTCATTTCTGGGCTTTTTACTCAAGGAGAAGAAACTCAGTAGCCAAGATGTAATTTGTGAATGTGTGACATTCCTAACCTGGTGGCCTGGCCAGAGTTGGCACTAGAAAGGAAAGGGCTGGGGGAGGACTGTGGCAGGGGCAGTGGCATCAGGTTCCACCTCAGGCACAGGCCTCAGCTATGGCTTCTACTTATTGAGGAACAGAAGAGAGAGGGAAGACGCAGGAGAGAACCACCAAAGGCTCTGCTGAAGGGTGGATACGTCATTCTCCCAGCAGGCTGGCCGTGGGTATAAGCCAGTCACCTCCCAACTCTCACCCTAACCAAGGAAAAGCCAACTGGGCTCCTGTGTGCCTCAGTCTATGATTGGACTGAAATGACATCAAGTTTTAATTGTTTTATAATCTTTGGATCCCAAGGTCTTAACACGCATTAGATAAGCCCAGAGTTCCAGCAGTGATCCTAGGAACTTGGGGGAGTGAAACTTTGACGGAACTCTGTCTCGAAGAAGGGACTGAGTCCCAACAGCTCTGACTCCACTTTGTAGGCTTCAATGTCCTCAACTTTGAGACAAGAAGAAATGTAAGTGGTTTTTAAGATCTTTTGAAGTGCACAAGATATTCAATAAAGATCTAGCTTTGATCTTCTCTGCTAAATATCTCTGTTCTCAGCCAATTTTGAGCCCCAATGGATGAATGCTTACTGAGCTATTTGCTTGGCAGGTGTGCAGTTCTATAGTGCAACATGGTCCTTGTCCTCAAGGTGGTCACAATGTATTTTAAAAAAACAATAAACCACGTATTTTGGAAAAGATAGTGTCATGTGCAGTATCATCCATGTCCAAATGAGTAATATACATGCCAGAGAATGGCTCTCCCTGAGTATACTGCAGACCAGAGGATGGCTCTCTTTGGGGATACTGCAGACCAGAGGATGCTTGCAGGGACCAGGACCAGAGCCTGCTCACCCTTTGACCTCCTGCTAGCTACCTTAGCTCTCAGCAGGCATGAGGTGGGGGCCAGACTGCCTAGGTTCAGTTCTGGCTTCACCACTTGCAAGCTTTGGGGATGTTATCCAACTTTTCTAAGCTTCAGTTTTCTGATCTTTAAGATGGAGATAATAAAAACACTTCCCTGAAGACCTGTTATAAAGATTAATCCTTATAAAGTTTTTTTTTTTATAAAGATAACACATAGTTATGCTCTATAACAATCCCTTTCCCACCCTGACATCCTAGGAAGCCCAGCTGTGGGAACGTGACTCTAGCTAAGAGACAGTTTGGGACAGCTGGCCAGGTCTGATTCAGTCATGGTTTACTGCCAGATTCAAAGTGTCAGTTTGTATCTAGATAGGACCCACCAGTCACAGGGACAGAAGGAGTGGACTAATGTCCTCCTAACCTAAAGGTAATCCCTGCTGTCCCAGGAAAAAGACCCAAGTGAAGGTGGAGTCAGGTCAGGATGAGAGAGGGTCTACATGCAAATCAGAGAAAGTCAAGGGTGGAGAAGATGGAGCACTGTGGTGGGGTACCCAGGGTGAGTCAGAACAGGGTCTGGAACTTGCCCCAGGGACATGAACTAGTCCTTCCTACATTTAGTGTGGGATCCCCGCTCCTTTATTTAGTTGTTTACTTCTAGTAATTATCCAAATTTTTAGAGTTGCTCTATTCTAGAGTCAAATGCCCGCCCAAGATGAGTCTGAAATTGAAGTGATGGTCATAGATGGTAGAGGACCTTAAAATTGCCTCCCTCCACTTCAGTTTACAACATGAAGAGACCTTAAAGCTGGGGCCAGTGGAATCTCTGACTGTAGGCAGCATCTAAATCTGTATCTCTGTGGAAGAGAGGATAAAAGAGGATGCTGGCACCGAATGGTGTGTTATTTTGTTTTTGCTAATAATTTGTTAAGGAAGGTTTGAGCCTTATGGTTAATAGTATTTAGCATGGTGCCTGACACACAGTGAACATTAAATACATGAATACAGTAAAACCTTTGTAAATTGGTAACTCAAGAGACTGTAGCAAACTGGTCAACATACAGAGGTGGTCAACATAAGGAACTAGGCCTACTGTACTGACACATACATGTGGTGCATGCCTGGTCTATGAACTTAAGGAGGTGGGCAATGTAGGGAGGTGGCCAACTATGGGGGTTCTACTATATTGTTTGATATATGAATAAACTAATGTATGATAGAAACTCAGTAAATGTTGGCTGCTATCTTGGTTCATGTCTTTAAAAATGGGGATATTTTAGTCATTTGCTTTCCTCCATTATATAAATTTGGTATTCCTGATTTGCCATTAATAGATCATTTACTGGCAGTGCCCATAGCTCAGTGTGTAGGGTGCCAGCCACATGCAACAGGGCTAGTGGGTTTGAGCCCAGTCAGGGCCTGCTAAAAAAAAAAAAAAAAGCCAGGTGTTGTGGTGGATGCCTGTAGTCCCAGCTACTTGGGAGGCTGAGGCAAGAGAATTGCTTGAGCCCAAGAGTTTGAGGTTGCTGTGAGCTGTGACGCCACAGCACTCTACCGAGGGCAACAAAGACTCTGTCTCAATTAAAAAAAAAAAAAAGAAAGAAAGAAAAAAAGATCATTTATTTTGCATCATGTGGTGTGACTTGGGCTGTAGTCCTAACCCCACCTTGAATTATCCACATGACCTCAAGTAAAGGACTAATATTCTCTGTGCTTCTTCTTCTTCTTTTTTCTTTTATTATTTAATCTGCAAAAGAAGGTTGAACCGAGCACATGTTAAACTTCCTTTCAGGTCTGAACTTTTGAGATTATTCTGTGGTTCTGAGATAAGAGCTCCTGCGTGCAAAGCTAACTCATCCACATAGGAACTAAACCTATCAACATTGTCTCATTAGCACTGTACTGGGGCTGAACTGGTCTGCAGTAGCTCAAGGCATTCTTAAACACAGGCCTAGGGGGTGCCCAGGGTCCACCAATGGGCTTCATAGGGTATGCAAACTTACACCCCCCCACACACACTCTCGTAAGCAACGTTTTGTGCGTGTCTTATGGATGTTTCCGGGGAATGTGTCCCTGGATTTCAACAATTCTCAGGAATGTGGGTACCTTCCGTTGTTAAGAAATTCTTGAGCTTTTCAGAGGACAAGTGTAGAAATCCATGTTTCCAATACAATGGCATTTAATTTAACAAATAAGTCCAGTTGTAGCCATGGAAAACCAATGACAACAAATGTCTGACCATATTATACTTTAGACAGTCATTTTGCCTATAGGGGAGTCTGAGACCCTTTTGATGGATGAAGAAGAGAAAAGCATATGAGAAAAGCATCAGAAGCTCTAACCGCAGGACAGTAATCATTAAGCTCAATAACCCTTTTGGGGTTATCATAAAAAGGTAACTGTCAGAAAGCTGCTCCAGTGTAATGGTGATCACTACCTAATGTAGTGGTGTCCAGATTGTCACAGAGAAGGGCCCTATGCCTGTGACCATTGATGGTTTGGGTCATAAACTGGCACAAACCAGACAAACAGGTGAAGCAGGGGTTGAGGATGGACCAATTGACGAGGCAGAGACTTTGTGGGGCTGTAATCACTACTGCACTGATGTTCTTATGAACATCAGGGCAAACCACTCACTCCTGGTAGATTCCAATTCTTCTATTTTATACAGGTATATAGCATAAGAAGAGAGAAGTTGCATTTCTAAGCAGTCTCAAAGAATTAATAGAATATACTTTTTAAGAAAAAAAAGGGGGTTGGTATATAGGAAATTAAGATAGTAAATGGGGACTCACCTACAGTCCAGATTTGGGGGACCTAAGTGGATCTAAAGAAAATTGGAGGCTTCAGGACACCAGACTTTATAGTTCTTGGATCTCTGTGTTCAGCAAAAATGACCCCAAAGTCTTGTCACAGAGGTTCTCAGGGCCAGTTAGCCCAAGTTTCCAGAGAATTGTGCTCATGGAGTCATACACCTTCATGGATACATGTGACTAGTGTCACTGTTTCCACATTAGACTGAGCCCTAGCTGTAGCCAGGAGAGTCACACATGTGTATCACTGGGGACACTTGGAGACTGGCCAGGAGAATGCAGGTGGCACCTCTGCCTTTGTAAACCAGCACAAAGTACACTCTAGCTCAAGTAACGCCTTGACATCTCAGGTTTGGAGCATAGTGTCTGTAAATGTCTGCATGCCATCATCATTTTACAGTAATTATTTAATTTATTTATTTTTTAGAGACAGAGTCTCACTTCGTTGCCCTTGGTAGAGTGCTGTGGTGTCACAGCTCACAGCAACCTGCAGCTCTTGGGCTTACCTGATTCTCTTGCCTCAGCCTTCCAAGTAGCTGGGACTACAGGTGCCCACCATAGCATGGCTATTTTTTTTCTTTTTTTTTTGTTGCAGTTTGGTTGGAGCCAGGTTTGAACACACCACCCTTGGTATATGGGGCTAGCGCCCTACTTACTGAGCAATAGGCACTGCCCTACAGTAATTATTTTTTTGAGACAGAGTCTCACTTTGTTACCCTTGCTAGAGTGCCATTGTGTCATAGCTCACAGCAACTTCAAATTCTTAGGTTGAAGGGATTCTTTTGCCTCAGCCTCCCAAGTAGCTGAGACTACAGGTGTCTGCCACAATGCCTGGCTATTTTTAGAGATGGGGTCTCAATCTTGCTCAGGCTGGTCTTGAACTTCTGAGCTCAAGCAATCCACCTGTTTTGGTCTCCTAAAAGTGCTAGGATTACAGGTGTGAGCCATGGCACCTGGCCAATTTTTTTTTTTTTTAGAGAAAGTCTCACTTTATCACCCTCAGTAGAGTGCTGTGGCATCACAGCTCACAGCAACCTCAAACTCTTGGGGTTAGGCCATTCTCTTGCCTCAGCCTCCCAAGTAACGGGGACTATAGGCACCTACCACAGCACCTGGCTATTTTTTGTTGCAGTTTGGCAGGGGCCAAATTTGAACCTGCCACCCTTGGTATATGGGGCCAGTACCCTACCCAATGAGCTATAGGTGCTACCCAGCCCGGCCAATTTTTTACAGTAATTAACAAAAAAAAAGTGAGCAGGAAAAGAAAACAAAGCTCACTCCTTAGGCAATTTTGGCTGAGGCATGGTCTAGTTGGAATGACCAGTGGGATTGACTGGGTGAGTCTCTTTTTAAGAAGTAAGGATTCAGACTGGGTATGGTGGCTCATGCCTGTAATCCTAGCACTCTGGGAGGCTGAAGTAGGTGGATTGCTTGAGTTCAGGAGTTTGAGACCAGCCTGAACAAGAGCAAGACTCTGTCTTTGCTAAAAATCGAAAAAAAAAAAATTGGCTGGGCCTTGTGGTATGTGCCTATGGTCCCAGCTACTCAGGAGGTTGAGGCAGGAGGATTGCTTAAGCCCAGGAGATTGAGGTTGCTGTGAGCTAGGCAAAGCCATGGTACTCTACCAGGGCAACAGAGTGGGACTTTGTCTCAACGAAAGAAGAAAGGAGGAAGGAGAAAGAAGGAAGGAAGAGGAAAGAGGAAGAAGGAAGGAGGAAGGAAGGAGGAGGAAGAGGAAGAAAGGAAGGAGGACGAAGGAAGGAGGAAGAGGAAAGGAGGCAGGAGGACGAGGAAAGGAGGAAGGAGGACGAAGGAAGAAAGAAGAAGAACGGGTTCAGAACTCCCTGTCGTTGGGGAGGCCACGGAGCTCATCTTTCTCACAGGGACAGCCTCACTGGGCACCTTGGCCAGTGCCTGCAGGGTTAGCCATCAGGCTGGTGATGAGAGTTGTTGTCAAATGTCATGCAGAACTAGAGGGCTGAGCCTTTGACCGCAGCTCCCAACATAAGGGGCCAAGCACTACTTCTTATTTTCCCCTTGCGCCCTGCAAGTGGCTAGCACTGCTTTGGGGGCCATTATTCAGCAGCCTGAATGCACAGAAATAGGATGTTCTGACTCAGGAGTCCGGTTCTCTCTTAGATTGGGTCCTGCAAGCTCAAACTCTGCACTGTTCTGGGCAGCCCAGGCTGGGCTGTGTGGGGACATAACTTGTCCCCATACTCCTACCTCCTGGCAGGGCAGTAATCCAGAACAGCTCATGCTGTGAACTGTCCCTGCCTCTGTGCCCCCAGGCTTTGTGGCACCAGCTACCCAGTGAACAGTCTTTCTTGCCTCCTTCACCCTTATCTCACACACTGCTTCTACCTTCCCATCCCAAATGAAAACCTACACCCCATCTCCAGGATTGGAACAGGCTGGGCTCAGGAGGTTGGCTGCAATGACCTCCTGCAGCTTCCCCACTGCTCTTGGCCACACCATCCCATTTCACCCCAGCTCAGACCATTAGATTGTCCACTAGTCTCCAGCACTTCTCTTGCCCTCCTCACTGGCTTAGCACCTATCTCACCGCTTGCATGGTTATTTCATCCCCCGCCACCTCTTTTTCACCCTTATGATACTCTGGTTTCACTATTGTTAAAAACTACAGTGACACTAAATTCTGCCTAATTACTTATTATGACAAATATACTTTGGCCATGAGCCACAAAATGGCCTGTGTCCTCTCAAATTCTTACATCCCTGCTCGGATCACAAATTATTTAATCTCTTTCTACATTTCTGCCTCAAGTATTTCTTCCTCACCTGCTCAGCCTTCCCAGAATCTCTTGCTTTCTCCATGTCCAGCCTGGACCGCTTGGTCTGGTGGTTCCAGGGTGCCCACAGATCACTCTTCCCTGGGACCTTCCTTGCTGACTTCTCACCTTGGGCAATGCCTCCCATAGTTTTCTTTGGCTCTGCTGCCAGAGTGCTGAGTTGGCCTGGAAATGAACACACTCTCTGGTCTTGGAGCCCTCAACAAACCGTTCCACTAACACCATATGTGTCTGACTTTCTTTCCTACTATTTTCTCTACAAGGAAGAGACTTTAGCACCACACAATCATAAAGAGTTAAAACTTAGTACATGCCTGGCACACTTGTCTAGGCACTCTACATACAGTAACTCTAATCCTCTGATGACAACAAAGAATGTACTATTATTATCTTTCTCATTTTTTGATGAGGATGCTGGGGCTCAGAGAGATTGAGTAACTTATATAAGGTCACAGCACCAGCAGATAGCAGAGTCAGGACTGGGGAATCTGGGTGAGATGTCATACTATGCCTCATAATAAGAACTCCATGGAAAGTTTAGCGAGTTTCATCAGGGTTCCTGCTGCAGTCCAGTAATCTTTTAAATAAGCACGTTTCCTCTCCTAATAGGATGTATATATATTTCAGTCCTAGAGGTCAGAGCATCCTTCCATTCTCTTTGTCCTTGTGTCTAATTGTGTCAACTCCCAGATGAGCTTACCTCAGGACCCCACATACCACAATTACCCACTGGTTACCCCTGGCTGCACTGTCCCAGGTCCCATTCTCTAGGGAAGGGAGAACATTGCAGTTCTCATGATGGTTACTTAAAAGTCATTTCCATGTGGACTGACTTTGGAGCCTGGGACTCAAGTCCTTCCTCTGCCACTCACTACCCTCCACTGGCAAATGGTTTAATCTCAAAGAGGTTTAGTTTCTTTATTTATAAAATGGTAGCAATAATATTAATCTCCTTAGTAGGGTCATATTTATTAAAGAGCCCACCACGGAGCCTGTCTCAGAGTAGGCTCCCTAAATATCAGATCCATTTCCTTCTTTTGTCCCTACACCCCTCCTTGTCTTGTCATTCTCTGCATGTGACCTTTTTGGGGTGAATTCTCTCAACTTCCCTTGTATCTCTATCAAAAATTTCTCATCTACAGCCCAACTTCCTGAAAAATGAGTTGGCTATCGTTAAGGCAACAGCCTTTGTCAGACCTGTTGTCACAGTAACTCTATTTCTGAGAATCTATTAAGAAGTAGTTAGAAATGTATCTGTGTTCTACATATAATATTATGTAACATAGTTATTATACATTACATATTTAAAATATTCTCTATTATAAGATTCTATATTCTGCATTTTTTTTTTTTTTTTGTTTGAGTCAGGGTGTTACTTTCTTGCCCAGGCTGATGTGCGGCGGCACAATAACAGCTTACTGTAGCCTTGAACTCCTGGGCTCAAGTGATCCTGTCTCAGCCTCCTGAGGAGCTGGGACTACAGATGTGCACTGTAGTTTTTTTTACTTTTTGTAGAGACAGAGTCTCACTTGTTCAGGCAGATCTCAAACTCCTAGCCTCAAGTGATACTCCCACCTTAGCTTCCCAAAGTGCTGGGATTACAGGTGCAAGCACTGCACCCCCATATTCTGTGTATTTATGTACACATAAAGATGTTTGTTGTGAAATTTTTATCCTACAAAAAATACAAAATCTCTTTGTATCTTTGCTCATTATTTTTCTTCTTTCTTTCTTGCTTATGAGAAATAAGTAACCCTTTTCTTCCCTGGTTTCAACTAAAATGATTTTGTAAAAGAAGTTTTTAAAATTACAAAACTAATATATGCTACTTGTAGAAAATTTGAAAAACATAGACAAGGAAAAGAAAAAATAAGTCACTTGAGATTTCTACTGCGTACTACTGCAATACAGTATCAGTGTACGTGTGCATATATAACTCATTTATAACCTTTAAAACAAATCAGGTATTATACCTCTTATTTTAAACTTACACTATTTTCTATCTTTTAAAAAGTACAATATTATAATTTCTAAGCCACATTTAAATTTAAACATCTTAGGAATGTGGGAAACATTTAAGCTACTTCTGTCTTTTAAGGGTTATACATAGCACCGTGATAACTGTAGCCACATCTCTGGGCTTTCCCTGCATCATTTCCCTACCCACTGCTGGTCCTCATGCCATCCCTCCTGAGCCTCTACAAGGGAAATAAACTCCCACAATCCTGTCACTTCTTCTGTATCTCATTTCTCCCAAATAACTAACAATCATCTACCCAGTAGCCAGTGCCAGGATCCTGGGATTCAATCCACGTTCCCTTCTCATCTATTCACTTTAAGAAGACCCTAGCTTGCTATTTTAGGAGTATCTCTCAAATAAGTAACACCATCTCAAGTACATCACCATTACTTTATTTCAGGTCCATCTTCCCATATACCCTGGATTACTATAACGCCCTCCCTAACCGCGCTGACTGCCTAAAGTCTGGTTCCTTTCCAATCTACCCTCCACATTGCTACCAGAATAACCTTTCTAAAGTAAAAACCTCATTGCGCTTGTCCCCTGCTTAGTCATTCTATGGCTGTCTAGTGCCTTTGAGATTAAGCCCAACTTGGTAAAGATGGTAACACCCAGGTCTTTGTATCCCAACTCTGCTGGCCTCCATGGCCTCATTTCCTGCTGTTCTTTACATGTTCTCTCTGCTCCAGCCATTGAGGGACACTCTTTCTCAAGTCCTCCAACCTTTGTTCATGCTATTTTGCTATTTCCTTTGCTAGAACAGCCCTTCACTTATCCATCTTGAAAACGTGTTCTCTAGGGCTCAGCTTGCGGTCAGCTTTTGTACACAAACTTCTCGAGATGCCCAGGCTCACTCTGATGTGCTCCCACAACCCCCGATCACGTCTTCACCGGAGCCTTTATCACTGTGTCCTGTTCTCATGTTTATCTGCCCTGTGGATCTGGAAGCAACTTGAAGACGGGTTCAATGGTTACCTTTGTTTAGCTTGGGTGTCCAACCTTTTTTCTCTGCCACACATTGTTAGAAAAGTTGTCTTGGGCCACACATTAAATACACAAATAGTAATGAAAGCTGATTAGAAAAAATAGATCCGGGCATACTTTTCATGATATCCAACATCACAGATATGCAAAAAGTCCTCACAAAATCAGCATGTGGCCCATATTGCAGGTTGGACACACCTGGCTAGTGAAATGTCTGACACATAGATGTTCAGCTACTGAGTCATTTAATCAGAAAATGACTCCTGTCCTGAAGGACACTCAGTTTTTCATTCACAGCCATCTTTCTTTCCTACCATCCTATTGAATTAGCTTTTGAGGACAAAGATGTGCTAACTGCCTGTAATTTGGTCTTATCTAAGTTCTCATTTTCATCAACTTCTCTACAGCAGTGAATCATTCACTTCTCAAAAACTTTTTGTCCCTGGGCTCCTGGGCTGACAGTGTTAGAATTCTCTTTACTTTTTGGACTGCACTTCCCTTTTCAATATATATTTTTTAAATTTTAAAATATTAAGGGGGTACAAATGTTTCTGTTATATGGATATCCTATATAATACTTCACTTAGGGCTTTTAGTTGCCTATCACCCGAACAGTGTTCATTGTATCTGGTAGGTATATTTTTAGTCTTTCCCACTCCTGATTTCCAATGACCTTTACAGCTTTCTTCCTTCACATGTGTGTGCCCATCAATTAGCTCCCAATTATTAGATAGTACATGTGGTGGTGTTTTTCATTCCTGAGATACTCATCTTGCAACTATGCCCAGCACTGTAAGTGTTGGGGGGGGGGTCTGTGCAGTGATAATGCTAGTAAGCTAGCTCTCCAGGAAAAAAAAAAAGGCCCTGATTTGTAGCTTTTGCCTATTTCCATGGTGTAAATACTTTGACCATGACTGGTTTCAGCCTACTAACATTTTAACAAGTTCAGAAGTCTTCTGAATATTCAGTAATAGGCTATTATAAGGGAGCTCCAGCATAACCTAGGGTATTAAGAAATAAATAAGACGGGTCGGTGCTTATGGCTCAAGTGGCTAAGGCGCCAGCCACATACACCTAAGGTGGTGGGTTCAAATCCAGCCCGGGCCCACCAAACAATGATGGCTGCAACCAAAAAAATAGCCAGGTGTTGTGGCAGGCGCCTGTGGTCCCAGCTACTTGGGAGGCTGAGGCAGGAGACTCACTTGAACCCAGGAGTTGGAGGTTGCTGGGAGCTGTGATGCCACAGTACGCTACCCAGGGGGACAGCTTGAGGCTCTGTCTCAAAAAAAAAAAAAAAAAAAGACTTTAAATGTAGGGAAAGATGCTGAGAACTCCTCCAAGGAGAAGAAACACCTAGAACAAAGGCAGGATACTCAAGTATTTAGGAGGATGTCTAATAGATCAAGACAACTGGGATGTAAAAATGTGAGACAGAATAGATTCTGCCACTAAACAGCTTTGTGACTTTGATTAAACTGGTTAACTTCCTCGAGCCTATTTCTTAAAAATAAGAATTTGATTTGTATGGCCCATGTCTGCCTTGATTTGATGGTTGACCTTGGGAAGAGGAAGAAATACAAGAGTGGGGAAAAGGACAAAGGGAAAAAATGCAAATGATGTGGAGCTTTAAAAGGCCACTAAATGCAGCAGTGTGGGTGATACTGTTGGACTGTCCCTCTGTTTGGTCCTCCCTGCTGACTTCAAGTAACGAAAATCCCAAACCCCATGTCTGAGCCATGACAGTTTGATGAAGGAACAGTTCTTTTCTTTTAAACTGAGTATACTGAATCCTCACAGTATATATAAAGGCAACTTGGTTCATCATTTTGCTTTGAGAATAGAGGATTCTTTTTTCAACAAGTATCAAGGTCTCACAGGCCCCCCCCTAGCAGTTTATTCCCTTTGAATAACTGTTACTATCTAGTCTATCCAGAACTCCTCCATGCCCACATCTTGCCTATCTTCTCTAGAAAATTATGATGCTCATTCATTTTTTAAAAACCAGGGTGCAAGGCAGAAATGTGCCACAACCTAGGAAATACTCCATGTGTTACTTCCCAAGCACAACCCTCTAGAGGAAACCAGCGTTTTGACTTATTATGTTTTGCCTTTTATTACGTAAATAGGTATTCCTCAAGACTAGTTAGCATTGACTGCCCTCTGTTAAAACGATCTGAAATGGAGTTTCACACTGTATAAAGTCTTGTTTCTTGCTTCTTTTGCTCAACATGCTAACCATTCATACACACTGTCATGTGCAGCTAGTTCGTTCTTTTTCATCTCATTGTTACGTTAAGTGTTCTGTTACGAATAGTTTATCCACTGCTGTGGATAAACTTTGGATTGTCTCCAGCCTCTGTCTGTATCTAGCATAAACAATGCTATTGTGAACATCCTAATAACCTGTGTTCTAAAGCACACTGAGGGTGCAGTTGTTGGGTCATGAGGCATGTACATTTTTATGTTCATTCTCTGACTTCATATTTGTGGGCAAGCCTTTCTATACTTTTTCTTTAAAGAATTTTAACTTCTTTGCTTTTGTTCCTGTTTTTCTGACTTTCACTTTTGTTTGCCAATCTTCTTCTGTCCCTATAACACATTATCAACACTGATTCTGGGTTTAGCCTGTATATTCTCTTCCTCTTGTAGTTAAGAATAATTTCCCTTTCAAGACATTTTTTATATATTATTGAAGTAGGAAATTTGGAACGTTTCTAAAAGTCTCACACTTTTGAATATGCCCTAAACAGAAAGCACACATTTGACTGGTAGAGGCCAGGGGTATGCCTCTTTCTGGGAAATATTATAAAACAGAAATCAGGACTGAGTCAGTCTAATTCCACAATTTGTCATTTGCTGGCTATGTGTCTTGAACAAATTATTTAACATATATTCTTTGTTTTAGTTTCCTTATCTGTGGATAACAATTATACCTGCTTACAGAATTATTGTGTATATTAAATGAAATAATCTGTAACTTTGATTATGAGGTCTATAAATATGGTCTCAGGCAGGGAGAAGAAAGCCAGGTAGCACTGGCAATGCCTTCAGGTTGGGTGGAGGATACTTCCTGTGAGTTTGCACTTAGTGTTTATACTGAGCCTAAACACTCTTCTCCACTTCTCCTGGTCGAGTGGCTGGCTAGGGTCGGATGTGAGATGATGCTTGTGGCTATAAAACATGCAGAGTAAAATGAATTGGCCCACTGGGAATCAACCCACAACCCTGGCTTTGTGCACTACTCAAATGAGTTAGGTGGCCAAAATGACGTTAAAAAGACAGAGAGAAAAAAAATGGGGTTAGAAATGTTGTGGAAGTAAAAAGGAAGGATACCACAGGGTAACTCAAATTAACAAGCCGCTCTCAAAGGCATCCTTTCTCTGCGCAAGTTATTATGCAGAAGAGTTGGCTAGAACAGAAACCATTCCTAATCATAAAGAAAATCCACTTTCTAATTTTCCTTACCCTCCAATGCACAACTCCAGACTTATGCACTTACATTTCTCAGTTTTAGGAGACAGATTTTCAAACCCAGATACTTAATTACAGTGGAGTACTTCAAGACAAATACATCATTACTGAATTAGGGAGTTATAAAGTGTTTATCATAATCACCCTCAAGTTATTAATGTTCATTTCTTCTTTTTCTTTGAGTCAAGTTCTTGTTCTGTTGTCTAGGCTGGCATCGAATCCCTGGGTTCAAGCAATTCTCCTGCTTCACCCTCACGAGTAGCTGGTGTTCCTAAAAGCATGTGCCATACCACCCCGCTACTGATACTCACTTCAACTTATCTTCTAGTCAAACTCCTGTGAAGACATTGATTATTTTTGTTTTTTTTTTTGAGACAGAGTCTCATTATGTTGCCCTTAGTAGAGTACCGTGACATCACAGCTCACAGCAAGCTCACACTCTTGGGCTCAAGCAATTCTCTTGCCTCAGTCTCCCAAGTAGTTGGGACTACAGGTGCCCGCCACAACACCAGCTTTTTTTGTTGTTGTTGCCGTTGTCATTATTGCTCTAGCTGGCCTGGGCTGGGTTCAAACCCACCCACCTCAGTGTATGTGGCTGGCACCCTACCCCCTGAGCTATAGGATCTGCCCAAGACATTGATTTTTTTAACTCTGAATCTCTTACTTCCTTATAAAGTTGTCTAAATCCAAGAAGGCATTTGAGGAAATAGCATTTTCCATCTGTTGTAGAGGCAATAATGTTCACTTGCTTTTAATTTTTTTCAGTTCTTAAACCAGGAATAAGTTGCTACACAGTTACATTCAATGAATCCTATTATGCTTCCTTTCAAATAATTCTTTGAAAATCAAGATTGAGCATGCCGCAGGAGATGGGGAAAACGTGGAAGAGATATTAAGAATCGTGCTGAATGATTATCAAGTGATGTAGCATGATAATTTTTGCTAACTCCATGTTAACACAGCAAGGCCAGGTGGTTTACTTTCAATTTTTTTGTGTCAGTAATATATATCATCTGGTAATATATGGCTAGAGGAAAAAGGCTGATTTGTATAATTACTTTTATACCCTGACTTCAGAAAAGAGCAAGGCTGTTAACAGGAGAAAAAAAAAAAGCCATTAACATCTTCATTTGAATGGATAACTTCGGCACAAATCCATGTAGGGGATCCAGGTGGCAGGACTATCTGTCTGCGGAGGAGCAGATGCCAGCTCCTAATAAGAGCATGCCACATTCCCTAAGTTCCTGTGAATTGGAAACCAGGTCCCTAACAGCATCACGGGCAGCATAAATTTGATGCTCAGATGCCAACTGAAATCCCAATGTTGGGTTTGTCCACCAAAATGTCAAGGAGACTTTGATGGCTGGTATTTTGGCACAGACATGACAATTGAAACAATTATTAACAACATTGAAAGGAGGAGGGGGAGCTCATCAAGCTAGTATTCACATTATACTCCTCAATCAAATGTTTGAATCCTCTTTTATAACCTGCTACTAGTAGAACAACATTGTCTGTTTTGAGCTTTACCTTTAATATTTCTTTTTTTTGAGACAGAGTCTCACTTTGTAGCCCTCGGTAGAGTGCCCTGGCATCATAGCTCACAGCAACCTCAAACTCTTGGGCTCAAGAGATTCTTTTGCCTCAGCCTCCCAAGTAGCTGGGACTACAGGTGCTCGCCACAATGCCCAGCTATTTTTAGAGATGAAGTCTCGCTCTGGCTCAGGCTGGTCTTGAATCATGAGTTCAGGCAATCCACCTGCCTTGGCCTCCCAGAGTGCTAGGACTATAGGCGTTAAGAGCTTTACTTTTTATTTGCCTGCTCACTGGCCAGAGACCACAATAGCCCAACAAGTGATCAACAGCTGCTGCAGCTTCCTCTCTAATGGTGACCACATCGTAAACAAAGTAGCACAGCTGGGGGCAGTGGTCAGGGAACCAAGAATTGACTAGGTGTGAGCAAAGGCTCTGGTTTGCTTAATACTCCAGGACACGGATTTATAGACTATAGCTTCTTCAAACAAAGGCTGCAATCCACATATGAAATGATCTCTGTAATTTTGGCTTGTTCCTGCTGAGACAAACTCATTAATCTCAAACACCTGGAGAACTAGAGCTTTCCCTCCCTACCAGCAGGCTTACCTGCTCCTTTGGGAGGCCAGGCAACATTTATGTTTAAAAGAAAAGAAAAAGCTTACCAGGTGATTCTGACTTAGTTCTTATATGTAGGTAGACTATAGCTGTAGCAGAAAGGGAACAGGAATGAGTTATTTAAATTTTTATGTCCATTTAGCAAATATAGGTAACAACTCTTGCCTTCCATACCCTAGAATAATGTCTAACATCAACTGTTCAATAAATGTCAGCTATTTTGTGCCCAGCACTGTCCTGACAGTTTTACATACAGTACTCATATAATCCCATTGTACAGACAGGAAACTGATTCATGGAGAGGTTAAGTCAGCAGTTCTCAACCTGTGGGTCGCAACTCACAGGAACTGTATTAAACGGCCGCAGCATTAGGAAGGTTGAGAACCACTGGGTTCCACTTGAGAGCCCAAGGTCACACAGCTGGCAATGGATTCAAAACTGGGCAGTATGGCATTGAGATTGGTTTTCCACCATTATTATATAATGTAAAAATGTAATAAAAACATGTATGTAAAAAGCACTTTACTTTGAGAAATTAAAGGTGCTCTAAACAGCAGCTGAATTAAGATCCCGGAAGAAGAGTCTGCCAGTATTGTGAGCTCTTGCTACATAATAGCTGCTCACAAACAACTTCCCTCAAAGGACTTGAAAATCTGATCTTTGCCTGTTTCTCTCAAACGCTGACTTTAGCCTATTGAAGTGCCATAAAGTGACTCCTTTGACAACTGAAAATAAAGGGAAGAACACTTTTCAGACCAGGTACCTCCCACAGGGCCTGGCACCCAAGTGATGAATAAAATAAATGTTGGCTGAATGGAATGTCTTCCAGTCAAAGCCATTTTAAAATGTGTTATTCATATTCCACAAAATGGCTTGAATACAAATTACTTAGAATGTCAAAACAGAAAGGGGCATGTGGTAAGTTAAGGAAATTCAAGAGAACCGGAGTGTAAATGGAATATTAAACCTTTGAAATTCAAAATAAAGAACCTGGTTATATATCCTAGAAATCCTCTTTCTTGGCTTTGCAGGGAAGTGGTAGGGATAAGCTTTTGGGATCAAAGAAACCTATTCTTTAATAATATCTCTCATTTATGATGTATATACTTCCTATAGGCATACTGATCTACTGAACAAGCACCCTATAAGATACTCAGGTGATTTTTTTTTTAAAGGCTGAATTTACTTTATCTCATTCTTTAATAACTTCTATACCTTTTAGCATGCATTCAAATGTAGCTCAGAAATAAAACAGGTTTTTCTACCACTTTAGACAACAAAATGGTTACCTGTTAACAAGGTTGGCTTGTACTCCTGGCAACAGGTCTAGTAAAGCATTAAACTTACCTCAAGTCCAATAATGTGTATTCAGCCTGCCTATAACTTTCAGCCAGTATCTAAAGAGTTGATGTATAACACAGGTTTTTTTTAAATCCTCAAGAATTTAATGAGTAACTGGTTAATCTGTAATGTAGCATGATCCAAACCTAGGCAAAGAATTCCCCATGAAGGCCTATGTAAGCAGCAGTGAGATCTGTTTACAAGAGTTCAACTGGGCTCACGTTCAGACCTTCATAGTTTTTAAGCAGAAACTACCTATGCTGAATTGCCATAAGGAGGAAATTAACTCAGTTTTTTTAGTACAATATTCTCATGCAGTTTCTTCTGTGACACACATTTGTAAAATGTTGCCTATACTACCTAATTGTGGAACTTATTCTCTCTAGTGAGACTACTTGGCCTTTGCTTTTGAGAGGGCCAGACTAACCCCATTTTGCTGTTCACTGTACAAGCCTGCCCAAGCCCCACTCCTAGCTGTTTACTGCATTTCCTAGCCTCTAGCCTGCAGGGCCGCACCCTGCAGCTCTGCCATTCCATTCCTGGTAACTCAACGGAACTACTGATTATGCCTCCTTGGGCAACAGAGCCATAAGTTAAAGTTGATTATGCCTCCTTGGGCAACTGAGTCATCTGACCACAATAAAACAGTTAGTTTCTATTACCTTGAAATACAGGTATTTTCTTCCTGCAACCTAATCAATCAAG
>CAUYQV010110927.1:0-32005 GCA_963574575.1 Galagoides demidoff
ATCAAATTAGTTAATATAGGGTTTCACCTCATTTACTTAATTATTGTGTTAAGACATTTATATTCTGTACTTAGTAGATTTGACATGTACCCTTGCAATATGCTCCATAGGTGTGGTCCCACCCTTATGCCTATTTCAACAGCCACCTCTGATTCTGATCTGGTCAGCTGTAAGGTCATCCCATAGATGAATATCAGATGACATTTTGGATAGATTTGGTTCAGATCTAGGACCTGAGCATTCTACCTCAGAGGCTGAGGCCTGCATTGACTTGGTACCATGCAGCGTCTTCTCAGCATCTCGGAGGGGAAGATTTTGGAGACGAAGATAGGATGTGAAGTGAGGTCACCAGATACTTTGTCCTAAAGGAGAAAACTCATAATCTTGCCTGTGAGTTTTTGGTCCACCTGTAGGTCTCACACACAGTAGGAGTTTCAGAATCATGAACCTAGTCATTTATGTAACTTGAATGCAAAACTCAGAGAATGCTCCGGTGGTGAGTTGGCAATGAGGTTGCACAGACTCTGGAAGCTCTTCACAGCCCATGAGATAGAAATCGGCAAAAATCTCCACCTCTGGACTGAAGAAACAGCTGGGAAGCATAACATCCTCTTCGGTTTTGGACTGAAAGCAGACCTCTTTAAGCCAAGTGGCCATACAATTTATTGTCCAAGCCAGGGCACTTTTTATTAAGATAAAATTTCTATACAGTCAATGCACAAATTTTAATTCTATGTCTTGATACATTTTTGCATATGTAACATACATTTACCCATGTAACCAACCATCTAGATCACTACAGAACAAATTCTCATCACCCCAGAAAACTCCACCAAGACCCTTCCCAGTTACTAGACACCTCCGTCCCTGCCCCTTATTAAGGTAGTCACTTTCATAATTTCTGTCACTATAAATTAATATAGCTTACTTCCAATCTCCAGCTAAATAGAATCATGCACTATTTTTTTTTAATGTCTACTCAGCAGTAGCAAAGAATAAACCCCTTTCAATAATAAGGACAAATCCCAGAAACAACCTATTGACTGACACAAAATGGGTTCCATTTGAGAATGAAAGGATCACTATTATCATAGGTGGGGGCAGCAGGCATAAAAGGGGGGTGTTCTGGGGATCAGAATGAATGCTCAACTTATCTTTAGAAAATTGAAATCTGGAGCCTGCTCCATACAAAAGTGTCTGGGAAACCTACCCCAGGACATAAGCCTCCATTCCTTAACAGACAACTGAAACTCTATTCCCCAGTGAAGACCACCTACTTTTTCAGTGACTTCCAGCCTTCTCTTTGGAGACTCACCTATGTGGCCAGGGTGAGGCAGAGAAGAGGGGAAGAGAGTGGGCCCCAGTAGGAGGCCCTTCCCATGCCTTTGAAATCTCTCAGGGGGCCCAGCCCTCACACTCCAGCTCCTTCCTCTCCTCATAACACCTGCAGAATTAATCCAGCCTCAGAAGTGCTCTCAGCTCCCCTGCGCCCTTCCCAAAGCCACTGTTTCTCACCTGCTTCCACGCCCCTAGCAGAATTCAGGAATCATTAGCATTTGATGATCTGGTGTTTCAAGACTTCAATCTCTTGTACTTTGAAATTGAAATTCCTAAGCCTGCAAGGGACCTTCCACTGACAGCTGACATATTGAACTTTCTCCAGCTTCAGCAGCTCAGAAAGTCCATCTACCCACATTGCTTCTTCTGGTGCATAATCTGACAGAAAGCTCGAGTCCAGGTGCTATTTGTGGCACTGTGAGCTGTGTCCACTTCCTCCATCTTTTCCCTGTGTCGGGCAATAAGGTGGCCGTAACTTGCATGCCAGTTAACAAGAATCAGGCTGGTGAAATGCCATGCCTACAGGTTTCAGACTCTGTTGCTGAGTCTGCAGGGGTAGAGCTGTCCTTCCTGAAATTCAATTTCAAAATTCCAAATATTCCCCATTGCCTAGAAAAACTCCATTCTACACTCAGGAATCACTCTGGCCACCGTCTTCCTTCGAGAATAATATACATTTATTGCCTCTTCATGGCAGTGTCTCAGTCTGTGAAGTGGTCATAAGTACTTAACTTAGAGACTAATATGAAACAAAATAATGTAGTGTGTGGCATAGTGCCTGCCATGTAGTATCACTGGAATGAACGTTAGCAGTTCCCATTATGAAATGTGGAAGATCAGGATGCTTTTCAATCCATCTTCAGCTTGATTATCACCTCTGTCTTCTGCCTCTCCTGTTCTATGAACATACTTGTTAGAATTGTGCTTCCATTTGCCCAAAATGCCATTTTAGCCTTTCCTCTCTGGCCAATTTCTACTTTTCCCTTGAGATTCTTGCAGTAGAATGATTCAGTGTTTTTAGGCAGAGAGCTTCTGACCTTGTCAAACAATGGTCCCATACTTCTGTTTACAGGTATTCCCCTGATGTGCAGGCTCCATGTGGGTAGGGAATTCTGGCATTTTGGAGGAGAATTGTTAACCTTCATTATATAAATTAATCCCCATTGTTACCCAGGGGCAACTGGAGTCACCCTGGTTGGAAGCAATGCAATCATGAATCATACTTATAGTTGAATCATCTTTCCTAGTACTTGATATGAAACTCATATTTGAAGTCAGTTTATTTCTCTTTCTCTTTTTTTCTCTCTTTTTTTGTTGTTCTTGGCCCCATCTTTTGACTGTAAGTCCCAGCTCTCTCATGGCATCAACCGATGCTTTCCTCTTGGCCTTCAAAGTAAAATTCATGTTGACCTAATAGCTTGTATTTTTATTTACTGTCTTTAAAATTTGGTGGAAATCCATTTGGATGTTTTCTTTTGGTGAGGTAAGCATAACTTAATAATGATAACATAAATAATAAAAGTGCTATAGTAACAGTAAACATGTAATTATATCCTGTAAAAGAATTTAAATAATACAATTTCAGTGAATACCACAATTTCTGATACATCCTCCAAGCAATATGTCAAGTGTAAACAATTCTACCAAGCACTTGAGCACAAACATGAAAACAGTCAACAAACACCCTTCTTCCTCTGGTCTCTAGGCTACCATTTTTCCATCTTGTGTTGGTTCTCTTATTTACTGGATCCCATATATATCTCTTTCTTGGTTTATTATTTCATTTTGTTAAAGCTCATCTTCTAGTAGTTTCCTGAATGAAGGTGCATAAACAGTATCTTTTTTTGCTGACTTACACATCTGAAAAATTTCTATTTAACCTTTTCACTGGATTGACAGTTTGGCTAGGTATAAAAAGTTAAGTTGAAAATCATTCTTACTTCTTTATATATAACATGTTGCTCCTTTTCCCTCTTTTGTCACATCCCTAAAAATCTTTCTGTGACTGCCCTGTGTTTTGGATGTTCTGAAATTCCATAATAATACACCTCTGTGTGGAATCCTTCTTTTCTCTCTCCTTAACTCCCTCCACATCTCCCTTTCCAGCTTCCTTCCTTAGCTGAGGATAAGCGTGCTTGATGTGAAACACACACATCTTTCAGTTCTAGAAAGTGTATTTGTTATTTTTGGACAATTCCTTTCCTTTTCTATTTCTGATTTCTTTTTATATTTCTGAAACATCTATTATTTGAATATAAGCAGTCCCCAAACATCTGACTTATATACGACTCATGGTTACAAACAGAGGCTATTACAGTAAATCCCTGAGTTACAAACATCTGATTGATGTATGACTTGCACTTATAAATGGAGGGTATTATCAGGTAATAGGTAAATGTACCTGTTCCAATTTACATACAAATTTAACTGAAAAACAAACTTACAGAACCTGTCCAATTCATAACCTAGGGCTGCCTGTAAGGAAAGAATAGATTTCCTTCTATTCTTTAAAACATATATTTAACTCAAATTGTGTATTTCTTTGTCTTTTTATTTTATATTCAGGAAGTTTACATGAATTTCTTCTCTAAACTTATGGATTTCTAAAAATATTTTATTACAATTTTTTTTAGGGGGGCAGAATGTCACTTTGTCACCCCTGGTAGAGTGCCATGGCATCACAACTCACAGCAACCTCAGACTCTTAGGCTCAAGTGATTCTCCTGCCTCAGCCTCCTGAGTAGCTGGGATTACAGGTGCTCCCCACAATGCCTGGCTATTTTTTTTAGAGGTACAGTCATGCTCTAGCTCAGGGTGGTCTTGAACTTGTAAGCTCAGGCCATCTTCCCACCTCGGCCTCCCAGAGTGCTGGGATTACAGGTGGGAGCCAGTGCACCTGGCCTGTTATAATATTTTCAAAATGTTCAACTTATTTTTAGTCTTTGATTCATCTGCCCTCCCCTCATTAGTTTTTCTTGCATTTGTAAAGCAAGAAAAAACATTACAGATGCAATGACTTGTCTCTTATCTTTTGGAGATGATTTATTTGTAATTGTCCTCTTCTCCCTGGATTACTTGTTCTTTCCACACACCAACACCCCCACTCCATTCCTTTATGAGAGTCCAGCTCTTTCATCCTGAAAGCTTCCCTTTACTGTCTAGTGGTCCTTGAAGGGCAGGCAGTTCATCGACTGAGGCATATGGTAAAAGTCTTTGTGTGTAGGATTCAGAGAGGTGACCATTATTAAGTATGTTTGTTCCACTTTAATCATCCAGTGTTACATCCTTTACATAAAAGGACCCGTGATGTCAGTAATGGAGGTCATGAACTTAGTTCTCTGGGATTCCCCAGAAAGAAAGGTCCCACTTCTCCTTTTTGGAAGCTAAGTGCTTTTGTTACCATCTAGGGGTAGAGAGACTCAGTTCTCACCTGTACCTGATGTCTCTGCATCTGGAGGCCAGCTGGCAACATTTCTTCAGCAAATGAATCTCTATGTTCTTGTAGAGGTAAAAGGATCTATGGGAGGTGGGAGGTAAGAGGGTGTCTAATGGCCTATAAAAGCTTTATCCTTTCAACCTTGATCCTGACTGCTACCAGGAGTAAGGAAGTTGACTACTTAGGTTAGGTAGGAGATTTTTTCCCAGCGGGAAGACCTCGAGGGTTTTATTCTCTCTCTAAACTTTTAGGTTGTAACTTCCTCCACTTTTATTTCCCACCCTCCTTTGTCTTCTAGCTCATATTCTCCATCCTTTTTGTTGCAACCTTGTCAACTTTTACTGTTGTTTTGTTCGGGGATCTAAGTGGAAAGGAGAAGTGTGTGTGGTCAATGGCTTTTTCCCCATAAATAACTTCTAAGAATTCATCTTTCATCTTAGGAGACCTCCTTTGTGGTGCCCTGTGGATGGCATGAGTTGATGTTTGAAATGCTGGGCTGAGGTCTGGGTGGGGCCTTCTCTGGGTGTTGGATCATGTCAATGCTGATACAGAATCTTCTTCTACAAAATCTTTTTGTCCAAAACAGGACACAAACCCAGAAGACTAAGTGTAGGAGTGAGAGAAAGGCTTAATCATGCTGCCTTTATTATGCTTTTTGTTCCTGACTGGCATGATAAATGTCTGTTGGAGGAATGAATGGACTATTGAATAAAGGTCCTGCCTATCTGAAATGGTAGATAAAGCACAGAAAGTGATGAGGACTTTGCTTGATAAAAGTGATATGAACAGTTGATCTGTTAAAAAATAATAGAGACATAAGTGTCTCCTTGATGCAAAATGATAGACACTTACTGAGTAATCTACTAAGTTCCAAGACTATATTAAGAACTCAAGTTATCAAAGAATAATCAATGAATACCAATCTTACCAATAAATAAGATAAATATGCTGATAATTTCAATATAGCTAATTATAGTAAGCTAATTATAATAAGCTAATAATAGTCTTATCAATGAATAAGCTGATAATTTCAATATAGTTTAGTATGAAATGTAGGAGTATATATAGGAAGAAATTTTTCTTTTGTGGACATAAAATATATTTATATTATTTAAATACACAGAGATAGACACATATAATTACAAAGTTAAATAAGCAAAAACCTATAATCCCTTCATTTAAGTAAGGCTCACTATTACTATTTTTTAAATAAAAGTAAGAAGTAACTGGAAAATTTTAAATGAGAAACAAAGACTCCTTTTAACCTCTTTCCACAGTCCCTTTCAAAGTAATTACTGTTAATAGGTTTTACTCATGGGTGTACACATATCTTCCTATATACAGATGGAAACATAGGATAAATAATGTTTTGAATTTCTTTTCCAGTAAATAAATCTTAGAGATCTCATTTTTTAAAAATCTTATGTACATTTTACTCTCATATATATGTAACGCATAGTAATCAATCTTTCTCAGATAGGTTTCTTCCAAATTTTTACAATTATAAAATCATTGCAAAGCTCATCCTTCATACTCATGTTTTGCATCAGGTAGAAACCCAACATGAGTTAAGAAAATCACTTCAGGCTGCGTGCTGTGGCTCACACCTATAATCCCAGCACTCTGGGAGGCCGAGGTGGGTGGTTTGCATGAGCTGAGGAGTTTGAGACCAGCCTGAGTAAGAGAAATACCTTATCTCTAAGAAAAAGAACATAGCCAGGTGTTGTGGCAGGAGCCTGTAGTCCCAGCTACTTGGAAGGCTGAGGCAAGAGAATCCCTTGAGCTCAGAGTTTGAGGTTGCTGTGAGCTATGATGCCATGCCACTCAACCTAGGGTGACCTAGTGACATTCTGTCTTACAAAAAAAAAAAAAAAAGACAGAAAGAAAGAAAAAAAGAAAATCACTTGAATGACCTCTGGAATTTGGCTCCTGTTTGGTATCCAGACAGTGTCCTCTGGGCCTCGCTTCTGCATGGTATCTGAGTATAAGGCAGAAGAGATAAACTCTTGGAGAGCCTTGTTCTTGAGAGCTGTGAATGCCCAGGATGGAAATCCATTTACTTTCAAAGAAAAACTTCAACCTTATCTCCCCCAAATTCTCCTTCACCTTGGATGCAGCAAAGCTTCTTTTTGGCTAATAAAATGAATGATCATCCTCATCCTCTCTCTGCTTCCTTCCTAGGGTTTTTTCAGGCCCATAGTCCATTTGGTTGTGGTGGTTGAGTGAGGGGTAATGGCTTTGTCCACACCTGGGTGAGCCACTCCCCTTTGTGCTCCCGCCATATTTATCCCTTCCTGCCTTACAGGCTGAGGCTGCTCTGGGATGCCTTCCACCCATCACAGTGGGGCTGGAGAGCACAGTGGTTAAATGTTCCTCTGCACTGACTGGAACTGAGCAAGGCTGAAGAGTAGAGATTTCCAAACTGAAGCAAAGGAAGAACCCATGGTCAGAACTGTGGAATCAGGTGAGGGGCAAGACTAAACATCAAAGAGGTAAGTCAGTCATGAACATGGGAGCTGAATGGACTGGAGATTAGGTGGGAGAAGCAAACCATAAATGCATCATCTTTTTGTACAGCCCAACATGTATTATTGGCATAATAAAGCTGGGTAAGCTCAGATGACTCCATCTCATATGTTTCCGTAGTTCTACAGACAAGTCTTCATCTTTCCAACTGATCTGTGAGATCCTTGAGGTCAGGGGCTGGATTTCATTTATCTCTCACTTGGCACTCAGTGGGTGGGTCTGCTCATGGCAGATTCTCAGGCTGTGTTCGGTAAATGAAAATGGGACATTTTATTAGTGGCCTCCAGAGTTGGCTCTGCATCAGAACATGAGAATCACTGTGTTAAAATAAAACCCCACATCTCTGGGCTTGACTCCAGATCTCTTAAATCAGAATCTGTAGGGACAAGTCCCAAGAAGTGTCAGCTTTTCAGACAAGATAACTGACTATTTCTTATGCGTCCAGCCTGCCGCATGGTCCAGGGTATGGAAGCCAGCTCTTTATACATTATCTATTATTAGTAGCCCCCAGTGTCATGGGACTGGCAAATGGGACACATTCTTTAAGGAAGATCCCTACCTTCAGACTGTTCCCCCTTGTCAAGGAATGCAGGGGGGTTTTGTAACTATGTGAAGCCAGAAAAGGTATGTTTTTTTATTTTCTCAGGGAACCAGGTCATGGACAGGCTGTAGTCTGAGTGAGCTCCGGTATTCTTCCCAGAAAGTCACATTCTTTCCAAGATATTTACAATGGCAGAGATAATGGGTTATTGATGAACCAATCAGCTGGGATGGCCCCTGGTGAATTAGCTGTTGGCCACTAGTCTGCTTGGGTTAAGAAACTATTGCTGAGCTCAGCAGTGTCTGGGAAAGGTCTAAATCACACCCATCACTTCCTGCAAAGCCAGTAATCTCTCTTAAAGGTGCTACCACAGCCAATGCCTCATATGGGGAAGCAACTTATTTAATTTATAGTTAATTGAAGGCTTGGAGCTTTGGAATCAGACAGATGAATGTTTTACTTTTGGCTTCTCCTCTCTTTCCTTGCTGTGTAACAAAGATAAGTTACTTAATGTCCCCAAGTTTCAGCTTCCTTGTCTATGAAATAGTAATCCTGATACTAACTCTGCAGAATGGTTTTGAATAGTACAAAAAATGATGACTACAGAGCGTTTCACCATTTATGGGCATGTTCACATTTGTTATTTCATTTAAATCTGGTAAAATCTTTTGTATGTAAATGTATGTATATACATGTGTGTGTACGTGTGTGTATGTGTATTATATATATATATGTAATTAGTTAATTTTTTTTAAGAGACGGTCTCCCTCTGTCATCCATCACACAGGCTAACGTGCAATTGGCTGATCATAGCACACTACAACTGCAAACTCCTAGCCTCAAATGATTCTCCTGCCTCAGCCTATTGAGTATCTGGGACTACAGGTGCATACTATCATGCTTGGTTAGTTTTTCCTAAATTATTAATATTTTCTAGAGACTGGTGTTTCAATGTATTGTCCACACTGATCTTGAACCCATGGTCTTAAGACATCCTCCTACCTTGGACTTCCAAAATCCTGGGATTATAGGCAGGAACTACAGTTCATTTTTTACAAATATTGCAAGGTTTTGAGTATCTTTCTCAAGAATCAGCCTTCCCCTCAACCCCAATACACTTGTATTTTATATGTGAGGAGACAAATATTCAAGAGCACAAGTGGTTTGCCCAAGATCACATGGTCAAAAAATGCCAGTTTAATAATATTAACAATAAAATATACAATGTTTCCCCGAAAATAAGACCTACCCCCAAAATAAGCCCTAGCAGGGTTTCTATGCATTTGTTAAATATAAACCCTACTCTGATAATAAGACCTAGTGATGGGCGTGGGTATGCAGTGTATCTGCATAGCCACACCATGCATTTCGGCATGGAGAATAAGACACCCCCTGAAAATAAGCCCTAGTGTGTCTTCTTGAGAAAAAATAAATATAAGACAGTGTCTTATTTTCAGGGAAACATGGCAAGTTGCATATTTTGGCTTTCAAGGACTTAACTGAACTGGTTTGCAGCTATCTGTCTCTCTATTATTATAGGTTGCCAGAGAGGCCCAGTTTTCCACCCTTCCTGGTTTGCAGGCTCTTTGCTGTGTAAATACACTGTTCCCTCCCACTCTGAGTCAGCTCAGACATGTGGTTTGCTTTGGCTAATAAAATGAAGGTATGTAGTTCTTAGCCCAAGCCTCAGGGGGCATAGCGTGCTTTTTGGCATCTCTGGGCCTTTGCCATTAACATGAGAACATGACTGGGCTAGGCTGCTGGAGGATGAGAGATATGTGGCATAGAATTTAGAGCCAATCTCGACCTGGCCCCAGATGCATAAACAATAAACATACTGTCATTTACTACTAAAGTTTGTTGTGTGTTATGCAGCATTGCTGTGCCAAAAGCAGCTGATTCTCTCACTTCTGTGGTGCTGTCTCCCTCATGTAGTTTGTTATATCCATACTGGCTTTCCTTCAGTCCCTGGAACAAGAAAAGCTCATAGTCCATTTGCAAATGTGCTGCTCCACCCAGAACCTACCCCTCTCCCCTCTTTCTGCAGAGCTGTTCTTTTTTTTCCTTTCTTTGTCATCCTTGAAATCTCAGCTTAAATGCCACCTCCTCAGAGATAACTTCTTTGACTATTCTGTCTGTGCTAGGTTATATTCCTTATTACTGTGTCCTGTTCTTTTCTATCCCACTTTACTGTAATTTATAATCATACAATAATTCTTTTGCTTGATAAACTCCACCATGACAGGGCTAGTAGTTGGATGTTTTATTCACCACTCACTTGTTAGCGTACAACACAGTGCCTGGTACTGAGCATGTTTGGGGGACATACAGCTATTTGGTGAGTAAATGCACACAGAATGAGCAAATTAGCATGGCTAGGATTTCAGCCCTTCACTCTTCCTCTCTTTCTCTTGTGCCACCATTATGGCTTGGTTGAAGGTTTAGGACTTACCTGTCTTTGAAGTACTCTATGTAAAATGCACAAATCCCTGATAATGTTTACTCTTTTTAGCTAGTATATGTATTTTTAACCAGCTTACATTCAAGTAAATAACTTAACACTTTTAGAGATTATCTGACAGTTAGCTGAGAGAAGACACAGGAAAACAACTTAGTGTAGGTCAGAATGTAGAGAGCTGAAATCTTCAGGAGGGAAAAAGAATGAAATTTGAGGCTATGGCAGGAACATTTCTTGTGTTCTACTATGCCCCATTCTGCAAGAGGGCCAGGTATTCCTGTAGCTACTTGGGGGGCTTCCAGGTTTATAATAGAGGGACATCTAGATTTTCATGCAGAAATTTATTTCATCCTGGGCCATTAGTCAGTGCCTTCTAGTGCTTAAAACTAGACACCCTTGGACTCTTGCTGCCTAAGGTTCTCAGTCAGTGTTGCTCTGGACCAATGTCCGGGAGGATCATAGCCTTGGAGACTTAGCTATTTCAAGTTTCATTACATTTCACAAGGACAGAGACCAGGAGGGTGGATGTTTCCTATGCTCTAGTTAGAATACTGAGTAAACTGTCCATTTATCACTGACAGCCTTGTAGTGGGGGTGGAGGAGTGTGCCAGGGAAGATCAGTTGCAGAGAACACACAAATCAAAGATAAAATTTGGAATTTCTGCAGTGGGGCTGGGGAACATCTAACAAACACAGGTTATCTGGTGGCCCCAAAATTTAGATGGCTTTTATAGGAATTACAGTAGAGAAAAAGAATGAAATAATTCAGAGTCTACCTACTTCTCTGGTTGTATGGAACGTTGCCTCCAATGAGCAGATATTTCTAGTGGAGAAGGACTTATTGGGCTATGATAATCCCATAACAATGATTTCTAAAGTATGTCCCCTAATGCAATTTTTTGTAATATATTAATATGTATTCTAGAAAGAAAAGAAAATTCTGCATTGAATTAAATCATGAAAGCATTGCATACTTTATCTTTATTTTGGAGAGTCGCACACTTATTTACATATTAAAGGTTCTGAGCAATCCTGCAATACCTTTCTTAAAATTGTTTTCTTCAATATTTTCACCTTTTTCTAAACTGATTTTACTATGGAGCAACCATCTTCCTTCCTTCCTTTCTTTCCTTTCTCCCTTTTGTCCTTCCTTTCTTATCTTGTTCAATGTCTGCAAATCACAGACAGTGAGACATTGACCTTGAGAAATTTTTCCAAAGTGTTGCATTTGTGCTCATGGTTATAGTAACACACAAAAAGCAGTATGGTTATTCACGGAGCCTCTCCCCTGAGCCCATTATTGTGCTAAGCACTTTCCTTGTCCCTGAACTCATGTTATTTACAAAGCCATAGTGAAGTTAGAAAATTATCATTTTTTTTTTTTCAGATGAGGAAACCAAAGCTCAGAGAGGTTGAGTTACTTGTCCGGAAACACACTAATGGTAAAATTGTATGTCTGTGGTCAAACCCAGAGTGTCCACTCTCAAGTCCTCTTTTTCAGCCTTCAAGTTACTACCGTCTGGGAAATAAGAGGTAGTCTCCACCCCTGTCTTACCCTAAAACCCTATAATTCTGTCTTTTTAAAATTTATTTGTAGTGTATCTTTATTTCAGCTGAGATATACTTACCAAGGAATCTAAATAACCTCTATAAGTTGACCACACAAGGGACTAGAACAAACTGGTCAACATATGGAGGTGGTCACCATAAGGAACTAGGCCTACTGTGCTGATGTGTACATGTGGTGCACGTCCAGTCTATGAAACTAGGTCAAATTAAGGAGGTGGTCACTATAGAGAAGTTGACAGCTATGGAGGTTCTACTGTAGTTCTAAGAGATACACAAGTTCAACTGTCACCATATATCAAAAGAGATGCACTGAATCCATACAAGCTTGGTGGTCTAAGAAATTTATGCCTAAATAATTTCCATTTTATCTGTGATGTGTGGATGAACACAGTAATTATATCTTCTGGTTACATGGTATGTATAATTATATCTATTTAACAGTTTTATTTTTCTAAGGAAAAGTACACAGCCTGCTGAGACCATTATGAAGAATAAATAGTGCTGTCCTCGTCTGCATCTGTGTTGTAGAAATTGTATACCCCAGTATCCTCCTGATGTCTTCGCACAGTGTAGGTCTGCTCTGGCTCTGTGCCTGAAGTCCTGTGAAACACCACTCACTCTCCTCTGTTCTGCTAACAAAAAGAAGGACTAGCTCCTGGCCCCTTTCACCTCACAGGTGCCTTACCTCATGCTCCCTGCTCTCTTTATACACTATAGTGGAGTAGAAAAATTCAAGGATTTGGAGCCAGACAGAATTGGGTTCCAGCTCTATTTTTGATGCTTTTGCTTTCTGGGCTAAGAACTTTCATGTATTACCTCATCTTATTTCCCAATAACTTTGTACCTGGATAGTAGGTTCTAGTGTGACCTAGCCCCTCATATTTTACAGAAGAAGAGATGGAGTTTTAGTGTGAAGTAGCTCAGTGGCCCAGGTCATCCTATTTGAATGGTTTGGTCCAGATAGAGAAATGATGTATTAGTTACCTCTTGCTGACAAATTACCGCAATATGCAGCAGCTTAAATAGCAGCACTAATTATTTCACAGTTTCAGTGGATCACGAATCCTAGCATTGATTAGCTGGTACCTTTGTCTTATATTTTCTTGAAAGACTGTAATCCAGGTATTAGATGAGGTTGCAGCCTTGTGTGAAGGTTTGGGAGAATCTACTCCCAAGTTCACTAATGAGGCTGTTGGTGATTCAGTTTCTTACAGGCTTTGGGAATAAGCTTTTAATTCCTCCAGAGCTACTAGTGTGATGACTCCCTCAGTTCCTTGCCAGGTGGGCTACTACATAAAGTATCTTAAGCAATGTAACTGGCTTCATCAGAGTAAGAGAAAGAAGATAATTGGCCTTCTGTATCTAGAAGTTACACATCCACAGATTCCAATAAGCATGAATGAAAAATATTTTTATACAATAAAATTAATAATGCAACAATAAAAATAACAAATGAAAACAACACAACACCTATGCATACAGAGTATTATAAAAAATCTTTAGGTATTATAAGAAATGATTTAAACTAACATATGGGAGGTAGTGTGTATGTTATAGGCAAATACTATGTCGTTTCATATAAGAGACTTGAACATTATGGTATCAATGGAGGTCCTGGAGTCAGTTCCCCATAGATGCCAAGGGCCGACTGTACCAGGGAGTTGGAGTCCTAGTCTTTTGTAACCCGATCACAGAAATGGTTTATCTCATAATCTATGCAGTAATCCATCTAATAGAGGCAGGACTCTAGACCCAGTATACACTCCAGGGGAGAAGACTATACAAGAATGTGAATATCAGGAGGTAGAAACTATGGTAAACCATGTCAGGAACTGCCTCTGGTGACTGGTTAAGAGCCTGGGTCTTGAAGTATATTTTTTTACAGCTCCATCATGTGGTCATTCTGACCTCAGGAAAGCTACGTAACGTCTCCAAGCCTCTGTTTTTTTCTATCTTACCAAATAGGTAGAATTGTTGGGATTAAATAAGGAAACGTTAAAGACCTACAGTGGTGTCAGCTTCCTTCTCTAACCCGCTGTTGGCTGAGTGGCCGTAGATCATGCTCCCCTCCCAGGTAGCCTCTGGAGAGGTGTTCAACAGGGGAAAGAACAAGAACGCTGGAACTGGAGTGTTAGCTCCTTGAAATGCTATATGATTCTGTGCATTTTTCCCTGTTCTCTGAAACTCCGTTTACTTATCTGTAAATTAGAAGGTTAATAGAGCTAGCAAAATGTTCTTATTTTTCTGTGCCAATTCTGAATAGTTGGCTGTAGATCTCTGGAGCTTTGTATTGAGAAAGATTTCAAGGGTGTGAGAAAGTCGGAAGTCGGTTCCTACCGGCTCATGAGAACTGACCGTGTACATTACTTACCAACTCTGGATTTGGTGATGACTCATGTCAGCCACGATGGAAAGGTTTTATCTTGTGGGTATTTGCAAATGCTGGAAAACAGAGCTCTGGGCTCCCCTCTACCTCTGCCCCAGAAGCAGATTGTTAAACATTTATGGTGCCCCACTCATTTCAAAGCTCTACGAGAAAGAGGATAGTCATTTACTACAGTACCTGTCCTGTTAAAGCCCCAGGAAGAAGACATAGAGGAAGAAGTGACTAATGTGTATTTGCCATCTCTGGTTAGTTCATTTCTGTCATCTGCCCTTCACTGGAACTCTTGGAATTTCTGTATTTTTAGGAAGAAAAATTGCTCACACAGGGAAAAGATTGTTAGCATAGGTGCTGTCTCCTGCCTCGTTTATCATCTTCTGACCACGTTCTCTTGCTTCTGTGTCTTAAAATTGTCCAAGAAGCTAATAGGTAAGTAATGCCCAGATAGCCTTGTGGAAAATGTTGGGATACCTTTCCGTTTCTCTGAACAGGTAGACTGCAAGCATTTAAAATAATATAAATTCTATGGCCTTAGGAATGTGCACATCTGAGTATCTGGTTCTTCTCAACCACCTTATGTGGTAGGCAGGGAAGAGACTATTGCCCATGTCCCCCCATCTCTTCCACCCCCTGGGAGCTGAAGATCAGAGATTTATGAATTAAAGAGTTTTACCAGGGGCCACATAGTAATAAATGCTCAAGCTGAAGTCGTACCCAGGTCTTCTTACTATAACTACTGAAGCATTTCACCAGGGTGGTAAAACCGGGGCCTGGCAGGAGGGAAGTATTCATCCATCCTGGCCATCCCTTCATGCAAATCTGATGGTCTTCAAAGCAGAGAAATATGGGCACAATCATCACACGTTAACCAGAAAGGAGCTGATGGCATAATCATGGACCCTCTACAGTCAATTATTGCAATTACTGGAAGCCACTCTCCTGTCATATTTCATTTAGCATAAAACAGCACAAGGGGGATAAGTGGCACAGAGGGTCCTCGGCCCACTGTTGCTGCCCTTGCTGGACCAGGCATCTAAAGAGGAGAATGCCAGCCCCAATAAACTGTTCTTGCAGAAGCCATTAGGCTGGGTGACATGTTCACTTAGGATGACATATATTGATCATGTAAAACATGCGCACTGTATAATATGATTAAACAAACTCGACCGGTTCCAGAGAGAGCCAGCTGAGCCTTGTGCAAAGCCTGGCGCTGTAGCAAGAGCTTCCACGGCCTTGGTTGGAACCTCCTGGCCCAGGGTAGGAATCATAACATGTTTCTGTCATTGATTATTCAGCTGGTCATTCATTCAGTCAGTCCTTTATTCGTTCAACAGTTATTTACTGAGTCCTGCTTTGGCTTTGTGACGGGCACTGTGGTAAGTGCTACAATTGCCCCTGGTGTCAGGATACTTGTAGTCTGGTGCAGGGGCACAGAGATTATCAAAGAGAACAATGTTCATCAAAAACGGAAATAAATGCTCTGAAGGAAAGGATCATGGTTCAAAGATGGTATGTGATGAAAGTGAAGGGGTCAGAGAAGAATTGTAGCAGTTAATAGTCATTGTACATGTGCTGTGTGTGGGTTTCGCAGTGTCTCTCCAAAATTCATGTCCACCTGGAATCTCAAAACATGTCTAGTTTGGAAATAATGTAATTACTCAAAGATCTCAAGACTATATTGTACTGGATTGAGTGTGCACCGTCCGTCTGATGATTGCGATGGCTGGTGTCCTCACAAGAAGATGAGCAATCACAGAGACAGACACCAAGACACAGGGGAAAACGGTCATGTGAAGACACAGAGAGAGATTGGAGAGATGCTTCTACACGCCAAGGAGGGCCAGGAGCCACCAGGCCCTGGACAGGAGAGGAAGTAGTCGTTCCTATAGCACTCAAATGAAGAGCACACAGCCTGGCCAACACAGTGATTGGAGACAACAAGACTTCAGAACTGTGAGAGAAAAAAGTTTATGTTGTTTTGAATCATCCAGTACGTGCTAACTTGTTATGGCAGCCACAGAAGACTAATGCACCCATGAAATGACTAAGCATTAGAAACCGTGCCAGAATGTACTGATGTAGGGAAACACTGGACTCAGTGCTTGCCTTCAAGTTGCTGAGTCTAGTTGGGAAAACAGGCAAGTAAACAGACACTTAAAATCCTCCTTACCAAGTGCTCCAATTAGAGTAAGCCCATGGGCTGTGGGAGCCCAAGGTGAGAGCCCAAACTCTGGCTCCCCCATCAGCAGTGTGTAGAGATGAGGCTAACAGTGGCAGCACTCAGTGAAACAACGCAACATTGGAGTTTCTCTCCATCCTTCTTGGTTGATGCCCAGCAAGGAAGAGCCTTCATGTTGCCACTGCCTTGGTGTTTGGGGTATCCCATTACTGCTGCTCCCTTTCTTATTAAACTTTTTATTTTGCAATCTAGAACTTCCACGCCCATGGTAAAGAAACCCTTTTAGACCCTTAACCCATATGCTCCAGGTCTTGAGCCATTAGGGAGATGACATTGATCAGATTTGGTGTTCTCAGGTCTCTAATGCAGGGCATGGGGTGGATGGCACTGATTCTTTATGGGGATGATACAGAAGGCTGGTCAGACTTGCAGGGAGAGGTAGGGAACTCAGACTAGGGTTTGCCAAATTTGAATTGTCCATAGAATATTCAGCTAGCAATATCCAATAAGCTGTTGACAGCATGAGACTGGAGTTGAGGAAGATGTCTCCCCATCTTCCCATTTTGAGTTCTCTTGTGATTGTCTTAGATGACTTCCTCTATTTCAAACCCAAACCAGCCATTAAAATTCAACTGGCCAAGAAACTAATTGTTAAGGAATGCCCAGATAGCCTTTTTAAAAATGCTGGCCCATTTTTCCCTTTCTCTGAACAGGTAGACAGCAACCATTTAAAATAATGCAAATTCTATGACCTTAGTAATGTGCACGGCTGAGTACCTAGATCTTCACAACCGTCTTATGTGGGAGGCAGAGAAGAGACTATTGCCTACGCACCCACAAGGAAAAGCTGGGGCTCAGACCTCCAATGTTGTGCCATACTTTCCAGAGGCTTCACGAGAAGCAGAAAAGGAAGGGGTCTTAACAACCCCTGGTGCGTATCGCCCTGGCTCTTGGTGATGTTATATTAGGGCAAATGTAGACAGGAACCTACAGCACATGAAGGCTTGTTCCTGCGTTTCTATCAGCTGCTTCTCTACCTATCTGTGAGACTGGCTGCTAGCCTAGCGTAAAGAGCCTGCCCCATGGGACCCCTTAAGCCATGCAAGTTCGTTTACCCCTGTGGAAGCAATTAGTTCCCAAATTATTGATTTAATTGTTTACTTATAAATTATCCTTATGGGGAACCTTGTGAGTCTGTTCGTAGGTACAGAACACCCCTGTTTGGGTCATTCATAACCTGGGAACTGCCTGTGATTGCAATGATCATGATGATAATCATGCACTGAGCACTTGCTATTTGCCAGGGAGCACTCAGGGAAGCCCCAGCTGTATGCTGTACTTATATTACCTCATTTAATCCTGAAGCCAATACAGTGGGGTAGACAATACCTTTTTTCTCCATTTTCAGTTAAGAAAGGAGAGGGAGGGAGGGGAAGAGAGAGAGAAGAAAATGTGGAGTAAAACCCAGCTAGAATAAGCATCAGAGGCAGAGTTTGAATCTAACTCCAGATCCTTCATACTTAGCCAGGACTCCTTAATATCTTAATATGAGAAGGAGGAAGGGTGAGGTGGAATGGGAGTGGGGCAGGAAAGAGAGACAGACAGAGAGACAGAGAGTGAGAGAGATTAACAGTCTCATTTATCTTGGTATCCCCAGTGCCTAGAATAATCACCAGCTAAGTGGAACTCCATGATGGTTGTTGAATCAGTGATTGAATGAATAAATCAACATATTAGGTAGATTAAGATAAATAACCCACAGGCCCCTAAGGCCCTGGTAGGCTTGACTCCTTACTCACTGTGGCTCTGCACTTTAAGCCAGCAGGGGCCTGGGCATTTCTAGAACATTCTTTGGGTTTTTCTTCCTCTCCAAGAGCTGAGCCAGGGCTTCACTGCACCATCTTCTTTCTTTGTGGCTCTAATTACCTGCTCATTGGCATGCAAGGACCTCCCTAGCCTGTTCCTGAGAGGGAGTGGAAATTCTCCGAGAATCATACCCATTAAGGCCTTTTATGATCACCATTATGTAATAAAGAGCATCTGGAGCCTGAGAAATTATTGCAAGCTTTTATTTTGTTTTAAGTATAACTATCTCTTCACACCCTTCTTCCCTTGGGTGATCACAAATCATAGTCATCGCTGTGCAATCTCTCTCAGGACAGAGCTTAGAGTGGACAGCATCTACCCGCATCCCCTTACTTAATAGCAACTAAAGGCTGCTCCCGTCTCTACCTCTCCCTGCCAGGTGGCCGGCACCTTCTGGTAAGCTGACCTTACTCCCGGTCTTGGATGGGCATGAATGGTCTAAAGGCCTCTTCTCAACTCCGTTACGAATGATCAGTTTAGGGACAACCAGGGGGTCTAATTCTACTGATCAATGCCCAGGAAGTATGCTAGGGGACCTTTGGGTCTACTTTCCTTTCTTCTAGGAAAGAACCACGGTAAGAGAATGCCTTTTCTTCTTTTGGGTGCTACTCTGTCTAGATGCGAGGCCTAGACTGGCTCAGCCATCTCTCTACCAGCTGGTACTGAAGTGAACCCTGAGGATGTGATAACCCTGAGGATGTGACATCCCTGAGCTGCTCATCCACACCCCTGCTTTACTGCTGGACTTCCCTGTATGGTAGATAATATGTTTCTGCATTGTTTAAGTCAGATGCACTGAGTTCCTAATATTTGCAGCTAAAAGCACCCCCTCTGTTAAAGAACTCCAAGAGCACAGCCATCCCAGAGAGAGGACCAGCCTCTGAAATACAACCCATTTTCCAGATCTGCAGAGTAGATGTGGATGTGGCCTTCCTTGAATAGGTAGGTTATGTTTCAAAGTGTCCAAAAGTCTTTTATCTTAGTGACGTTTTGAATCCAAGACTCTCTAGCTGAGAAATGACATCAGAGATAAATCCATAGAGTGGTTCCCAAACTCAGAGTGTAGGGTGGGTGACATCAGTATCACTTAGAAAAATTAAAAAACTAAACAAAGCAAAAACAACAACATTCCCTGTGCAATGCTCTTGAGGTTCTAATTTCAGACGTGTGGGTGTAGCATGTTCATATATATATATTGTTAGGGATACATTGAGGGTACGAGAAACCAGGTTACACTGATTGCATTTGTCAGGTAAAGTCTCTCTTATACTTTCATCTTGCCCCCCAAAAGTGTGTGACACATGGAAACCCCACTCCCTCCCCCCCTTTCCTCTCTCTGCTCTTTCTTCTCCCACCCACCTCCCTCCTTCTCTGTCTCTTTGCTCTGCCCTTCCCTCACCCCCACCATGTACTAGGTCATTAATTGTCCTCATATCAGAATTGAGTATATAAGATTCCTGCTTCTCCTTCTTGTGATGTTTTACTAAGAAGAATGTGTTCCACTTTCATCCAGGTTAATACAAAGAATGTAAAGTTTCCACCTTTCTAAATGGCTGAATAATATTCCATGGTATATACCACAACTTATTAATCCATTCCTTGGTTGGTCGGCACTTAGGCTGTTTCCACATTTTGGCAATTGTAAATTGAACTGCAAAAAAACAGTCTAGTGCAAGTGTCCTTGTGGTAAAAGGATATTTTTTCCTTCTGGGTAGGTGCCCAGTAATGGAATTGCAGGATCAAATGGGAGGTCTAGCTTGAGTTCTTTGAGGTTTCTCCATACTTCCTTCCAAAATGGTTGTATTAGTTTGTAGTCCCACCAGGAGTGTAAAAGTGTTCCCTTCTCTACACATATTAAGAAATGGAAGAGCATACCATGCTCATGGCTGGGAAGAATCAACATTGTTAAAATGTCTATACTTCCCAAAGCAATCTACAGATTCAATGCCTTCCTATTAAAATACCAACATTGTACTTTCAAACTTGGAAAAAATAATTCTTCATTTTGTATGGAACCAGAAAAAGCCCTGTATAGCTAAGGCAGCTCTTAGTAATAAAAACAAAGTCAGGGGCATCAGTATACCAGATTTTAGGCTATACTACAAGGCCATAGTGGTCAAAACAGCATGGTACTGGCACAAAAATAGAGACATATACATTTGGGTTTTAATAGAAAACCAGGAAATGAAACTAACACCTTACAGCCACCTAATCAAACCAAACAAGACCATACACTGGAGGAAAGAATCTGTATTCAATAAATGGTTCTGGGAGAATTGGATACCCACCAAGGTGGAGAAAGGTGCCTGATCCACTGGCATCTTTCTCCACTCACAAAAATTGATTCAAGATGGATAACAGACCTAAATTTAAGGCATGAAATAATAAAAATCCTTAAAGAAAGCATAGGAAAAACATTTGAAGATATTGGCCTGGGGAAAGACTTTATGGAGAAGACTTCCATGGCAATTGCAACAACAACAAAAATAAACAAATGGGACTTCATTAAACTGTAAAGCTTCTGTACAGCTAAGGAGATAACAACCAAAGCAAATAGACAACCTACACAATGGGAAAGGATATTTGCATATTTTGAATCAGACAAAAGCTTGATAACTAGGATCTATAGAGAACTCAAATTAATCCACATGAAAAAAGCTAACAATCCCATATATCAATGGGCAAGAGAGATGAATAGAGCCTTCTCTAAAGAAGACAGATGAATGGCTAGCAAATATATGAAAAAATGCTCTCATATCAAAATGTCCCTAATTATTAGAGAAATGCAAATCACAACCACCCTGAGATTTCATCTGTCTCCTGTGAGAATGATCCACATCACAAAGTCCATATTTTTAAAAGACTTCCTAAGTGAGTCTAATAATAGCCCAAGAATCATTCATCTAAACCTATGCTTTCCATCTCCACTAAATCCTCATTCACAGAACTCCCTCCCCAAACAGAATGTGAAATAGGTTATCAATGTATAAACAGACAAAATAGGGTTGGACTGATGCGAGGGGACTCAGACATCTGCTTTGATTCACCCTGCAGGTGACAGATGAGGTCTCACAAGACAGTATGGCTGAGGAAGGCACCTCTGAGAAGGTAACATTGTAACTGGGACCTGGAGGATGTGGGGTTAGGAGAGAAGGAACATTCCAGGAATTGTGGATGCAAAAGCACTGAGACCTGAAAGAGAGTATGTGTCTGAAGAAAAGAGAGAAGAGCAGCATTATGGACTGGAGCCCTAACCCCAATGTAATTGTACCTGGAGAGAATGCTTTTAGGAAGTAATTAAGGTTAAATTAAGTCATAAGGATGGGGCCCTAATCCAGTGGAATTGGTGGCCTTCTAAGAAGAGGAAGAGAGAGAGATTTCTTTCTCTCAGTGCACACCCTGAGCAAAAGCCCACCAGGAAGAGATCCCTCATTGAACCTGATCATGTCAGCACCCTGATCTTGAACTACTAGCCTATAGAACTGTGAGGAAACAGATTTTTATTGTGTACACCACTCTATCTATGGTATTTTGTTATTGTGGCCCAAGCTGCCTAAGGCAAGCAATGTGGCTAAAATGTCATGGGAGAGGAAAAGAGTGGTGTGAGTTGAATTTAGGAAGGTGGAAGGGATTAGGTCATTTGGGCTTAAAGGTCATGGTAAGAGGTTCATATTTTACTTGAATCCCATAAGTAGCCACTGGAGAGTTCTAAGAAGAAAAGGAGCCCAATTTAGACATCAAGAGGAGCTCTCTGACTTCCTGAAATGTCTTCTCTCCTCAACACCTACCTACCCTACCTAACCCTTCAGCCTCTGTATGGCATCTTATAAAGAATAGATTCTCAAAGTAGTGACCACTTCAGGCTGAAGAATTCTCTCTCTTTTTATCCAGACTCTTATTATATACATGGAGTCAGGATGTCTGGCTCATGATTTCAATGCTTTCTCCAGTTATTTTGGTTGTTGGGTCTTGCTCCCCAAGTAGACTATGAACTCCACAAGGACAGAGACATTTGCTTGTGCCATGTATACAGTCTGGGAAATATGCAAAGGAGCATTCTGACTTTGCAAATGACAGGGGAACTGACCTTAATTTAATGTGTTAAGAGACCAACTGGGACTCATTGTCAGGATTACCTCTGATGAGAAGCCTAATAGCGAAGGTGGCAGAGTCTGGCTGTTGTGTACCAGCTATTTCTTGTTTCCTCCTGGACACACAGCTGGGGTTCCTTTCCTAGTCTCCCTTGCAGTCAGGTGGGGCCCATCAACTGAGTTATGGCCAATAAAATGTGGGCAAGAGGGAGGTATTCATTTCAATGCCTGGTCTATTAACTCCTCCCTGTGTATTTTCATTTTATTTCTCCATATGAAAGCCACATGAGAACACTCCAATGACCTGGAGGGCAGCAGAACCAAAAGATGGACAGTTTACCTACCTGAGTCACCGCATGGAGGAGAGTTGCCCAGTCAGCAATGCTCTTTGGCTGCGGTGTGAAGAAGTATCACGCTTTTACTGTACTAAAGTCTAGCCTCCCCTGACTAATTTAGCTACTGATTATTGGTGTAGCATAATTCTAGATACTTTATAGCATTTGGGTCTTCACGCTCACAACACTGTAGTTTATTTCCATTTTAGAGATAAATGGGAAGATCTTGTTCAATTTGCCCAAGGAATCATGGCTGGCAAGTGACAAAGCTGAGATTTGATCTTATAAGAAAACAAACAAAATTCAAACCATTTCTGCAGTACCAAGCTATTATTTTTTTCATGGCCACAGGAGCCAAAGACTTTTAGAAGGGGGAAAAGAACAAAGGCTAATGAATGGGGCATGACTGATGTCTTCAGCTACTTGAAAGTGAATTACATAAAAGATGGAGTGGCACATTGGGTTTTTTTGTGTGTCCCCCTGGGGTGCAACTGGAAACAAACATTAAACGCTCTGAGAAGGTAACTCCTTCTCCTTTGTCTTCAATTTCACCTTACTCAGCAAAACAGGAGAAGGAAAAACATTTTAAAGGTATAGAGCAAATCTGTCTCAAGAGAAGGGAATGGTTGGCCTAGGTAGGAAGTCCCCAGGCTTTTGGTGTGGATCTTGCAAAGGAGGACCAGCAAATACGTTTCCCTCCTGACAAACACAGGAAAAGCTTGGATACAATTTAAGGATTTCTATTTCTGGATAGGATATTCCTAAGAGTTCTTTTCTATGAACAAACAAAAAAATAAGCAAACCATCAATATATTAATACCAGTTCTATCAGGCCAAGCTCACTACCTTTTGATAACTTTCTTGAACTGTTTGGGCTTTGTGTGAATCCCTAGCTCTTCTTTCATACCTGAAAATCCGATACCCTACTGGAGAACAACTGAAAACAGGACCGAAGGCCCTGTGATTTCCTGTTTCATTTTCTAGGTGGTTCCATATTAGAATTTTCACAACGAGGAAAAAGGTCCCAAATGAACAACATTCAGGAAAGGGACCATGCTAGTAAGTCTATGGATCATTCAGCAAGGCAGACTATAAAACAGCTATGGTGTTTTGAGATACTGCGAGAGCATTGAAAACACTGCTGGTGCATAAACCAGGCACTGTAAATCAGCTATTCATCACTGCGCACATCTCCTATTAAAATACAGAGACAGCAAAAGTCGAAGCAGAGTTTCTGAATATTAAAGCCTGGAGTTGGACAGACTAGTGCTGGAACCAAAATGACCCCACTATTGCCCTGAGATTGCCAATAGAGATGTCCCCAGTTTCCCTGCCCTCAACAAGGACTGGCCAAGCCACTGTCCCAAGGATATTCATTTGGGAAATGTCAAAGATAGGAGTCAGACTCATTTTTTCTGATTCCGACGAGTTTTGCATCATTTTACCATTTCATTTCTCTTATCCTCTCTGGAGTCGGTCGACGCCAGTGGATCTAAGAAGAAACTGGCCAAGGGTGTGTGTGTGTGGGGGGGATTCATGTGCATAGGTAAGTCACTTGCTAGCTACCTGGTGCATAAATAATGGCTTTTACTGTGGTAAGTATTGTTGTTTTAGTGTCTGTCATGGTTAGAGATGCTTCCCAATTTGGAGAATTGATTCTACTTTAATTTTTTCAAAGTATACCGATACAGCAATTATAGAGCACTGAGAGAGGCAAATTAAGGGACACTAATCTTTCCTTATTCCCAACCAGAGACAAGGCTGAATATTAATGACCAGTCCCACTTTCAGCTATCTGTCACCAGGCATAGTCTTTGATAGTCCAAGAAACCCCAGCCCCTGGGTCTTGTGTAGCTAACATGGCACGAGGAAAGAATATACTAAAAGGGGCTTTGCCCACAATCCAGAGTTAAACCGTTATTTAAACAACCTAGCATCTGTTTGGTAAATGTGTGGGTGTTTTTATCCTGTTTACTACCTTTCCTGGCATAGAAATTGTGAGCTCATGCTGACAGGCAGTCACAAGTTTTCTTCACCTTATTTGGGAAGCAAATGTTGAGTCTCTACCTCCTCTGAAACAGAAAAAGTAGACATTTCAATATGAAAGAGCAAGCAAGCATGATTTCCAACCACAAGCTTCTTAATCAGAGGATTTACAGGGTTTTCTCTTAACTTTATATGTTGCATGATAACTTCTTTATGTGCAAATGTGCGGCTTATCTTTCTAGAAGCAATATAGTGTTTTAGCCGGCTCTGTCTTAGAACAATATACCTGCTACATTTGGTAATCCTGTTTTCAACAAGAAGGGGAAGAAAACAGCATGCTGATGGTGCCACACGATTTCAGATCCTTTTTGAATTGGTCCCCAAGTCTTACCGTAACTACACGTTAGGAAACTAAGTTTTGCAATAGAACAAGCTCATTGGAATCTGGGCACTGCCAGTTCAAGGCATGAAATCGAATAACTTATTATTTTCTTTGAATCACCATGTTTTTGTCTATAAAATGGAACAATAATTGTTTCTTTTGGTTTTCTTGTGAGGCCTATGTCAGATCAAGTATGTTATATCCTTATCACTTTTATAAAAAGCCCAGTAAATGTTAGTTTCCATTAATTTTGTTCATCTCCCTTTTTCTAGGCCCCCTGGGAGGCTGGCATATCCCCGCAGCCATGGTTCTCTACCATTCCTCAAGCTCTCATCTTGAATTTATTGGTCAATGACAGATTAACTTGGGAACCCTTTTCTCCCAAGAAGGGAGATATAAAACTTAAAAGGTTAAAGTAGGAGATGCCTTTTGGAGAAAGCATGTAATACAACTTGAGCCAGAGAGGGGCAGCATACAGCCACCTGTTCTGAGGGTTCGGCCATTGCTGACCAGAACACTGTTTAGTAGGGCTTGGGAGTCCAACCAGCAGGCTGGAGCCTCCAGAAACCTCATTAAGAAATCACAGTAAAATGGAAGCCTAAATGGCAATGTCAGGAGAACCAGGGCAGAAACAAAGATGCCGGGAAATGAAGTTGCTGTCTGTGGAGTGTTGAACCTGCTATGGCTGGGCCGCTGCCTGTGAGCTCTTGCCCATAGACACATGCTCCTTCACCGACATTCACTCTATCCCTCCCTTCCATGCTGGCATCCAGTCTCCAAGTCATCCATTCGTTCACCAACCAGGGTTATGAATCTGACACCAAAAAGGGTTGAGTTTTCAGGAGAAAAATCACAATCAACCGGATTTGAAGTTCAGTCCTGCAGTGAAAGGTGAATCAGATGTCATGGATTGGGGAATCACACTCTTTGTAGCACATACTGGTTGTGCTGGGAGAGTGATGGGGGAATATCCTTTCCTCTGCAGATGCAATGTCAGGAGAAGGAGGTCCAGGAAGACCTCCGGGCTGAGTGCTTCTGGTTAGGCAAAGTAAGTATAGCTCAAATGCAGTGGTCCAGTCCACCTGATGGTGGTTACACTTTGTGTGGTTATTACAACATTTATCCAGGAGATGGCAGTCAGGAGTACTACGGGTTGGTCACCATTTTGGAATTTGTGTCAAGACAGAAACTTATATGAAGCAACTGGACCCTGGGAGTAAGCTGTCTGCCAGGACTTCAACGTTGTGGTCCCCCGTATATCACTGTGGTCTCTGAGAGGAAGGACCCCAACCACCAGTAGAACTGGGCCTGATAGGAGGAAGTGAGGCTTATAGGGCACTTCAACTAACCAAAGGAAAACCTGTTTCCACTCATTCCCTAGCGACGTGCCTCCAGTGGAGCACACAGAGATGAATGTTCTTCCCAATTTAATATTGATATTCAAATGTTGAATACCATAAGAGTCATAAGCAACTTAAGGGCAATGTAGCTTTATTTACTATTAAAACTTCTTGTGCAGTTGAACTTCATAATCTTCAAAGTGAGTTTTCTAGTCCCCGTTTGGACTAAGCTTGAGCTTGAATTAAATAGTTTTGAAGTAAAGGAGAGTAGAAAATTTCCAAGAAAGATCAAGTGCAAATGATTTTTGTTTTTCTGCCTCTCTTTCCTTACAGTAAGTAATTTTTAAGGAAAAAAAAATCTGCTATTGTTTCTTCTGTTATTTTTGTAATCATCTTAGAGAGGAAAATTTTTTCTTAATTAATAGCTCCCTTTTAAAAAGAAATTTTGAGATGGACTCTCACTCTGCTACCTAAGCTGGGATGTAGTGGCATCCTCAGTCATCACAGCCCACTGCAATCTCAAATTCCTGGGATCAAGTGATCCTCCTGACTTAGCCTCTTGAGTAGCTGGGACTACAGGAGTGTGCCACCACGCCCAGACAATTTTTTTTTTATTTTTTGTAGAGACAGAGTCTGTCTAGGCTGATCTCGAACTCCTGACTTTAATCAATCCTCCCCCCTTATCCCCCCAAAGTGATATGATTACAGGCATGAGCCACTGCACCTGGCTACTTCTTCTTCATAATGACCCATTGCCACAAAATTCTTGGGTATCTGAAATAATGGTTGTCAAAAGCTCAAATAATGTGATGAATTTGCATGTTGTTAATAAACTCATACTGTCAGCATGAATACAACTGAAAGGGAAGGCAGAATTATCTCAGTGGAGAAAGATTCAAATCAGCATATCTTGGCTATATGGGCCTATCACAATGTCTCTCTCTCACATGCAAATATGCCTGTGGACACACCATAATTATCTCCCCAAGTATGACGCTTGCATTGATGTATCGCTTTACTAGTTGTCTTCTTGCAGTGGGTACGTGCTGTCTTTATTTGCCTATGCTAGTTTTGGGTGCTGTTCTTCAAAATATTTTCAGTATTCATCCATTTCAGACACATGGTAGGATGAACTTCCCTACTCCATGATGTTGGATTTGGTCATGGGACTTGTTTTGGAAATAAAATTAAAGTGAGAATAATACGTTTGGGAAAGTAGAAGGTTTTAACAACCAGTGTGAAAGGCACCACACCTATTTCTCCTAGCTCAGTGACTTTGGGAGTTTGAGATGCCTTCTCCTTCAGCTCCAGAGAGGATGAGGCAAAGCAGATGCCCCTACCTTCACCCCAAAACACAATGCAGATGCCCCTACCCTCACCCCCAAACACAAAGCAGACACCCCTACCCTTACCCCCAAACACAATGCAGACGCCCCTACCCTCACCCCCAAACAGAAAGCAGACGCCCCTACCCTCACCCCCAAACACACTGCAGATGCCCCTACCCTCACCCCCAAACACAATGCAGATGCCCCTACCCTCACCCCCAAAAGCATATATAGTGTGATGAGAAATAAATCTGAGTTATTTCAAGCCACATAGGTATTGGGATTATTTGTTACAGCAGCATATCCCATCTTCTCTGACTGATATACCTCTTTTATTTCCTTTTAATAGAATCGTCCTTCCCCTCTACTCCCATTCTATGTGATTTGGGGGAGCAGTGAATGGCTGATTACTTTTTGTTTCCCATTTCAGAGGTGATTGCTTGGTCCCATCATTGCCAAACAAAACATTCCATTCTCTTGTCTTCTATTACTGGTTCCAAAATAGGCGAATAGTCTAAGCCAGGGAATGGGAATCAATATCCAGTTAAGAAAGAGGCTCTCTCTTTACAGAGGGAAGTTAATTAAGCAGGTAGAAGGTGAGCCTAGAAGTGCCAGTGGCTATTTGGCAGCAAGAGATGAAATACGGAGAAGGATGGATTCGGGATGACTTGCCTGACAATTCAGGATACTCTTGCTTCCCAATGATACTAATCAGTAACTTCCTTTTTTTGCTAAATTTCTTGTCATTTGCAATAGAAAAATAGCAACTAATTCCTCAACACAGGGTAAGAAACACCTCAGGTCTTTAAACAAATACACCTGCAAAATAAAGTTGAAACTTCTCAGCCTGACCCTCTGTGCCTTTCGGGTTTCAGGCCCAAAATATATTTCCAATTTTCCTGTGAGTCACGTCCTCCACCCCTCTTTCCCGCCTCTATCCCCCAGTGTTAAAGCGGACCACATACTCACTCTTGTTCAAGAGCAGTCATACCCATGCCGCCTTGGGCTATGGTGACTCATGCGCTTGAACTGGAGCTCCATTAAATAGGAGTTCATTTCACTTTCGTTTTCCTCATTGTTCCAAATACCAATTCCTGCACAATGATAGGTGCTAAGCAAATAGTTGTAGAAATGAACCAAATTCTGCGTCCCAAGAAGTCTCCTTATTACATAGTGAACTTGCTGAGACCCCTGGTGAGTAAACCTCACATATTATTGAGCTGAGAAAGCCATGCTTGGCTCTGGCTGTATTTGCTCAGACATTATATTTCAAGGATCCAGTGTTGCTTTTTAGGCTGGACCTTCAAAGGCCAGTTCTTCCAGAAGTCAAAAAGCTCTTGATTAATTACAAAGAGTGATTTTTTAAAAAAATAATTATTAACTATATAGTGTGTCATATCAAAATGTGCATTTAACACACAGGACAATCCTAAATGGATACTTTTGTTACTTCTATTTTCCAAACAGGAAATGAAATTCAGAGAAGTTATGTAACTTCCATAAAGTCACACATCAGTACTCAGAGTGGAAACCAGTCATTGGACGGTTGCAATGGTACCTTCATGTGCCTTCAACATAGAAGAATTCATAGCAACTGATTTCAGTTCTTGCTAAAAAGAGATACTGTTTCTCCAGTGTTTTGACATTGTCTTTACATGCTAAGAAAAAGTGGCAATGCAGAGTTAGAAAAGGAAGGATCATTCTGCTGGGGAGCAGAGCCTCAGATTGTGCCAATGTCCCTTTCTTGCTCTGGGACCTTTGTGAAGCCACCTACGCATCCGAGTCTTAGGTTAGTCATTTGCAAAATGGAGATAAGAACCAGTGCATAAAGTTGGGAGGATTAAGAATGAAAATGGATCAAAAGTTCTTAAGGTAACACAGAGTAGTGCTGTGTAGAGAGAAATGAAAAGTAACAATGTGCATGTTTCTAACTTTAGCCTGCTCAGGTCTTGTACCAGCCTAACTGTTACGCTGTGGGGAGCCTGCCTCGTCTGCAGCACCTGGCGTGGAGGAAACGCTTAGTAACCTTTACCAAAGTCTTTTAACCTGTGAATTTTTATTTTCCTGATTTTTAAAGTGGGACAGTGTCTGCCATGTGGGGTTCTGAAGATAAAATGTGGTTTTAAGTACACAATGATAAGTATTAGGGCTGCCACCTGTTAAATCAGCTTTAATAAATTGAATCGAGATGTCTGTCTGTCCACAGACCAATAGAGAAGATTCCCTAATACTTTCAGAAAACCCCAGTCCTTACCACCTTTTATTCTTATGTCCTCCTTGCATTTGAATATGTTAAGATCTCTAGGCTGAACTTGGAACTGTGCCTGCACCACAGTGTGGACACAGCAGCTGGGTAACGGCAGACCCAGGCAGGTGCCCGCTGGTAGGGCCGGGCAGAGCTAGGGGAGGGCGCATGCGGGGGGGACAAGGCCCTTCTTATTAAATGCCAGCTCCCATTCTGCAAAGTGGTGGTGAGATGTTTAATTTCCTAGTCCCTTACCAAAGGCGAGATCCCGGTTGTCACTGTTCGTAGCATATGCACAGAAACTCTGGTCATAAAGAGGACGCTTTATGAGGACATATGCTCCTTGCCCAGAGGCACTGCCAGGCCTGAATGCTATTCCTTGGCGACACCGTGATTATATCTCCATCGAGTCCAGGGAAGCCTCTCAGGCCTGCAAGGCTGCAATTTTGAAATGGATTTCACAGCTGCAAACTATAAGATGACCCAATTTGTCTTTTCCATTTCTGCCTCCGCTCCTATAACTATGGAAATCTGCATCCATGTCTCCGTGATGGGTTGCATAAAATATGCAACAAGACTCAGTGCTCGCATTTGAGAGCTGCAAAATTTAAGGACAGCTGCTAAAGTGATCTTGGGATAGGTGGGAGATGTGAGCCAGCCCGTGGAGGGACATCTGTGGATTTCTGCTCCCTGAGACACAAGGGCCTGCTTTTTCAAAATGCTTGTCCCAAAGGCAAGAAAAGGAGAGGATATATATACCCCCTTATCTTTCCCAAGGAACCCGGGGCTACCCATCCTCCAAAGAATATCCCAGATGGTAAACGGAACTGAAGTTTGCACATAAATTCTCCCCAGGGAATTGGTGGTTGGTGATAGCAGGCCTAATGAAATTTTTTATTGTGGTTATTACATACAATTTGTACAGTATATCATGCACGGAAATTTCTTCTATTCCTATAAATCTGGAATTGCCAGCGTAAATGCCCAAGCTTACGAACTGCTTCAGAACACAATTACCTCTAGATACAAACTCTCTTTAGGACATAAAAATCGTTGCTACTGAGAAGGCTGAATTGCACCGGCAATTTTGTAAATATTTGAGTGATATATTTCCTTTTGGATAAGTTTTCATAGCCTTGGAAAGCTGTCTCGTTTCTTAATGCTTTTGTTGTTGTATTTTTTTCTCCCCTGAATATCACTCGTGGCCTGATTGTTGTTTTCAATCATGCTTAGTAAATCAGACTATCGGACAAATGTCATTTATAAAAGGCTCAGAACTGTACGGCCTTCCGCTGGCATTAAGAGGACTGTCTTGACGGCATGTTTCTTGAAGATGGGAGAGGAAAGGAAAAAACAAAAACAAAATGCGGGCACATCCTGTACGTCCCCCTACCCTGCACACACAGTCAGTCAGCTTTTCCAGTTAGAAGGTATAAACCAGTCTTCCATTTTTAATGAGGGCTGATAGGTAGCACCTTCCTTTTTGTGCATTGATCAATGAGGAGAATCACTCCTGGATATAACCAGGTTGCTTTTCACACTGGCAAAACGCACCAGATGCAGAAAGTTTCTGCACATTTTCTAGTTAGGCTTTATTACCAAGTATGATGGTGAAGGATGTTATACCCTTGTATCGATTTTCTACAAGTTCTAATATTGGAGATAAGGAGAGTTCTTCCATCAGCTTCCAGCAAACAGAACAGAGACTGTTAAAACTCCTCATAACAGCTTCCAAAGGAAGACGGCAGTGATTGATTATAGACTGCCGTGGAAGTGAGGAAACACACTCACAGAGCAAACAGAAAGTGTTCAAATACTAGCCACACTCGTGGAAAGGGAAATAAGCTCCCTTTCCTTCCTTCCTTCCTTCCTTCCTTCCTTCCTTCCTTCCTTCCTTCCTTCCTTCCTTCCTTCCTTCCTTCCTTCCTCCCTCCCTCCCTCCCTCCCTTCCTTCCTTCCCTTCCCTTCCCTTCCCTCCCTCTCTCCCTTCCTTCCTTCCTAC
>CAUYQV010110928.1:0-84973 GCA_963574575.1 Galagoides demidoff
CTGGGACCACAGGCGCCCGCCACAGCGCCTGGCCATTTTTTGGTTGCAGCCATCATTGTTGCTTGGTGGGCCCGGGCTGGGGATTCGAACCCGCCACCTTAGGTGTACGTGGCTGGCGCCTTAGCCGATTGAGCCACAGGCACCGAGCCGGAAATTCAAATTTTTAAATTAATTTTAACCTATGACAAGCTGGACACTAAAATAATTTGACCATTAGAAATACCCCATGAGGCATCAAACATCTGAGACCTTATAAAAAAGTGGAATCCTATTTCTTTGACGAAATACCTTGCAAAGCCTGTCACTCCCTCCTCTCATCAACGCAATAATAAAATAAATACAATTTCTCTGTAACATGCTCACAAAGGGTTATGTCAGCCCCTATTCTTCTGGAGATTATTTACTTTTACTGAGTGAAGAAAATCACAATATAAAATTAACTATTTTTAGGTGGTCAATTCAGCGGCAGTTAACAGTCAAAACACTGTACTACCATCTATGTCCAAAACAGTATCATCATCCTGAAAGGAAAGCGGACACCCATAAAGCAGTTACTCCCTCCTCCTCCCTCCTCTATACCTTTGCAACCACCAAGCTGTTTTCCTTCTTTATGCTTTTACCTATTCTGGAAATGGAATCATAAATGGATTAAATGTCATCATACAATATATGTGGGAAGTATTTTTATAAAATATTTTAAAGTTATTTTGAGAACTATTTTTCTCTTCAGACTGTTTCTGACATCAAGGAGGTAGGCATTCAGGAGAAAACTCCAGGCGAGATAAGTACACTACACACATCTGTGTTCATCCTCTGTAGGATATGGCAGCTAATGGAATCGAGAAAGATTCGTTAAAAACAGGTCCTTCTGGCCAGGCGTGGTAGCTGACTCCTGTAATCCTAACACTCTGGGAAGGCAAGGCAGGAGGACTGCTTAAACTCAAGCTCAGGAATTTAAGACCAGCCCAAGTAAAAGTGAGACCCCCATCTCTAAAAACAGTTGGGCATTGTGGCAGATGCCTGTGGTCCTAGCCACTTGGGAGGCTGGGGCAAGATAATCACTTGAGCCCAAGAGTTTGAGGCTGCTTTGGCTCACTAGAAAATTGTCCAGCACATATCAGATATCCAATAAATATTCATTGAACTGACATGATTTACTTACTGTCCGCTACTTAGCTTCTCTCTAATTGTGGAAAAATCCATAGGCTTCTTTATAACCTTCTTATAACCAGGAACAAGTTTCAAGTTTACAGGAAGTAGGAAAGGCCATGCATCCTCATGAGTCTCCATTTCAGTAAGAATCATACTAAAAAAAACCATTTGAAATCAGTATTTATCTGTTAAAAATGTTTATTTTTATTAAAAATTGACTATTATAATCTTTCAAGTAAAAATTCAATGCAAATTAATTTATTAAAAAAGATGAAGGAATATATTTACTTATACTTTATACATTTACTTATACTTAACATTTTTCTATTTACAAAAATTGTTAGAAAGTAATCTTTAATATGGTATAAAAGGTTCTAAACAAATAAATGGAATGTTATAAATATACAGTACATGAAAATTAAAATAATACCTGCAAAGAGTTAGGTCCTTGGGGTCATCTCTTTTAGGTTTCTTAACAGAAGTAAAACTTTCTTGTTTTGACAAGGTAATAGAAGTGCTTTCCTCCATTTTTCTTTTTTTGAGGTCTTTGTTTCCTCTTTTTAGTGAACTACTCGTTGATGCAGAGTCTTCATCTTCAGTATCTCCTGTTAGAGTTACTTTCTTGCCTTTCTTTGACTCATTAGTCTTTTTTCCTTTAACATGAAGCTTTTTGATTTTTAGAGTCTGACCACTTGCCTTAAATTTAAAAAAAAATGAAGGGTAAAAAAATGATTATCTACAGACTTTCTATTACTTTAAATTATGAACATGTGATAGGATAAATACAAACACTATTAACTCTGACCTAAAAGGCTGATAATTATATTATTTTCAAGAGGGATCTGTGAATGTTCTCCCATAATACAAGGCTAAATTCTAATAAGGTATGCAAAGTCTATTCATCTTAAGAATTATTAGAATTTGAAGATGCTGATTTCTTGGTAGTTCGTGGTTAGTGCACAGAACTTGTCAGTAGCATTCCTTCAATCTAGGTCACTAACTGAGCTTAAAGATATGAAAAGGGCTCTCTTTTAGAGTACAATTAAGAACAAATGTGAATATAAACAAAAATGTACAGACTATTAATAAGAAAGTTGAATAGGTAATATAAAGCTAGACAAAAACACAAAAAAGTGCTCATGAAATATCAAAGACAGAAGTCTTAAGTGACCAAATCTACTAGAAATTGATCTTTTTCCTGGATAAAAAATAAAAGTTATTTGTAGGCTTGGTGCCTGTGGCTCAAGCGGCTAAGGCACCAGCCACATACACCTGAGCTGGCTCGAATCCAGCCTGGGCCTGCCAAACAACGACAGCTGCAAACAAAAAATAGCCGGGGATTGTGGCGGGTGCCTGTAGTCCCAGCTACTTGGGAGGCAGAGGCAGGAGAATCACTCGAGCCCAGGAGTTGGAGGTTGCTGTGAGTTGTGATGCCACAGCCCTCTACCCAGGATGACAGACAGCTTGAGGCTCTGTCTCAAAAAAAAAAAAAAAAAAAAAAGAGAGTTCTACAAACTTGTGGTTCCCAGGTGTAAAGAAAGTAGTGATGAAAGATGGGGGAAAAGATGCCTGTTTTTGAGGAAAACAACACAGAAAGAAAGAGTAAAACAGACATTATACTGGAATCTAAGGATATGAATTCCAGCTATGGCTCTGCTACTAACTAGCCATGGAACTTTGGGCAAAAACACTGTGAGGCCTTGTTTTGTCATTTGTACAGTAAGAAAGATAAACCATGTTATTTACTAGGGTCATTCTAGTTCTAGAATTATATGAAAAAAAATCTCAAAATGACCTTATGCAGTCTACCCACAAAATACAGCCAGCACATTGATACAGTAGTGAGGGTTCCTGACGCTGAATTTAGAACTAGGAAAATAAATTTCTCTTTTGAGAACTAAAGGTTATAATGAATATAATATGGGATCACAAAAGAGAAATATATAAAGGCATTGGCAGGCAGGCATGGTGGCTCATGCCTGTAATCCTAGCACTCTGGGAGGCTGAGGCGGGTGGCCTGCCCTGAGCTTTCAGGTTCGAGACCAGCCTGAGCCAGAATGAGAATCCGTCTCTACAAAAAAAGCCAGGCATTGTGGTGGGCACCTACAGTCCTAGCTACTTAGGAGGCTGAGGCAAGAGAATCACTTAAACTCAAGAGTTGGAGGTTGCTGTGAGCTATGATACCATAGCACTCTACTGAGGGCCATAAAGTGAGACTCTGTCTCAATAAATAAATAAATAAGAAAAAGAAAAAAGAAAATTAAAGTCATTGGCGATGTATGATTTTTATTTATTTATTTTTGAGACAGAGTCTTAAGCTATAGCCCTTGGTAGAGTGCTGTAGCGTCACTACTCACAGCAACCTCAAACTCTCGGGCTTTAGCGATTCTCTTGCCTCAGCCTCCCAAGTATCTGGGACTATCTATAGGCGCCTGCTACAATGCCTGGATATTTTTTGGTTATATTTCATTGCTGTTTGGTGGGTCCGGGTTGGATACGAACTTGCCAACTCTGGTGTATGTGGCTAGTGCCTTAGCTGCTTGAGCAATAGGCACGGAGCCTATGGTTTTTATTTTGATTTTCCCCAATTTGTAGTACACACTAAATTATTTTAGAAAACTACTTCTCCCTTAATCAGACTACTAAGAAATCTTAGAATGCAAAGTGACATAAACGGTCCAACAATAATTTAAAGTTGGCTATATTCTTGAAATTGGCTGCAAACATTTCATAACAAGTTCTCTGATGATTTCATGACTTTAACAGCAAAATTAATTAAAAATGACCTTAATCAGGGGTGGTGCCTGTGGCTCAGCTGGTAGGGTGCTGGCCCCATATATCGAGGGTGATGGGTTCAAACCTAGCCCTGGCCAAACTGCAACAAAAAAATAGGTGGGCATTGTGGCAGGAGCCTGTGGTCCCAGCTACTTGGAAGGCTGAGGCAAGAGAATCACCTAAGCCCAGGAGTTAGAGGTTTCTGTGAGCTGTGTGAGCTGTGTGACCCATGGCACTCTACTGAGGGTGATAAGTGAGACTCTGTCTCTTAAAAAAAAAAAAAAAAGACCTTAATCAAGCAATTAAAGTTATTTGGTTCTCTATTTGCAGGTTAAAAGTATGGTTAAGGAGATATTTTAACAGAGTAAATAAAGCAAATCATAAATCCAACACCCTCCCCATACCATATTAAAGTATCACTAATCCTGCTGCTAACTGAAACACTAAAAAGTTTTACTCAGGGCTAGGCACCCATAGCTCTGTGGTTAGGGTACTTGCCACATGCTCTGGGGCAATAACAACAAAATAGCAGAGCAATGTGGTGGGTGCCTGTAGTCCCAGCTACTAGGGAGGCTGAGGCAAGAGAACGGTTTGAGCTTAAGAGTCTGAGGTTGCTCTGAGCTGGCTTGGTGCCTGTAGCTCAAGCAGCTAGGGCGCCAGTCACATACAGTAGAGCTGGTGGGTTTGAATCCAGCCCAGGCCTGCCAAACAACAATGACAACTACAACCAAAAAAATAGCTGGGCGTTGTGGCAGGTGCCTATATTCCCAGCTACTTGGGAGGCTGAGGCATGAGAATTGCTTATGCTCAAAGACTTTGAAGTTGCTGTGAGCTGTGACACCATAACACTCTCCCGAAGGTATCATCTTGAAACTCTGTCCCCCCCTCCAAAAAAAAAAGGTTGCTGTGAGCTATGACACCATAGCACTCTACCAAGGGTGACAAAGTGAGTCTCTGTCTCAATAAAAAAAAGTCTCTTCTCCGATTAGTTTAATTTTTATTTGTTAAAAAGTGATTATATTGGGTTTTCATATTACACCGAGCTTTTAACACTTTAAAATCATTGGAAAAGACAAATAAAAAGTCCATTTAATGAAAATTTACTTAGTTGAATAGTTGAGTTATTTAAAAAAACAATATTTCATGTATAATGGGCCAAAACTTAAAGTTTTGAATTAAAAATTTCTATTTAAACTAAAATATTATTTAGGACCATTTTCTAACACATTAATATTCACATTAAGAAAATATGAAATTGAAATCATAGAGTGATAAAACTTGAGTGATCTTTCAATGAAGATAATGAAGTCTCTATTATTTCTTTAATAAATGGTGCCTACCGGCTTATATCAATAGATAGTGCACATGTTACATACTTTAAAAAATAAGCCTTTTTTTTTTTTTTTTTTGAGATAGAGTCTTACTTTTCTACCCATGGTAGAGTGCCGTAGCGTCGGCACTCACAGCAACCTTAAACTCTTGGACTCAAGTGATTCTTTTGCCTTAGCCTCCCAGGTAGCTGAAACTACAGATGTCCACCATAATATCCAGGTATTTTTAGAGACAGGACCTTGCTTTTACTCAGGCTGGTCTCCTGAGCTCAGGCAATCCACTGGCTTCAACCTCCCAAAGTGGAAAAATAAGCTTTTATAGTTACTTGTTACATGATTATTTTGTTCTTGGGCAGAGACTCACCCCTTTCTTGTTAGAGCACAAATTCAAAAAGGAACTTCAGTTTGATATCAAGCAAAACCTATCACATTACATGTACAAAGGTGCATATTTGTTACATTTGTACACTTATATATTCTAAGTTGTGGACTGGTGGCTCACAGGCAATAAACAGCCCACAGAATGTGCTCTTTGGCTCATTAAAATCCTTGTAAAATTCTGAAGTTGTTTCTAATATTTAATATTTATAAGAACATGATAATCCATAATCTTGACTTCCCTTGCAATGTTAGAAAATTCTGGGCTCGGTGCCTGTGGCTCAAGTGGCTAAGGCACCAGCCACAAACACCTAAGGTGGCGGGTTCGAATCCAGCCTAGGCTGCCAAACAACAATGAAGGCTGCAACCAAAAAATAGCTGGGTGTTGTGGCGGGTGCCTGTGGTCCCAGCTACTTGGGAGGCTGAGGCAGAAGACTTGCTTGAGCCCAGGAGTTAGAGGTTGCTGTGAGCTGTGATGCCACAGCACTCTACCCAGGGCGACAGCAGCTTGAGGCTCTGTCTCAAAAAAAAAAAAGAAAAGAAAATTCTGGAACACAGGGCCCACATTCCTATAGGACAACAATTGGCTAGAGTTGAGTGATGACTGCTACCATATTTTTAAACAGGGGCATGACTCTCCTCCACTGGGGTCTGTGGATTTTGAAACCTTAATATGTGAGTTTTGTGTGTGTGAATCTAGAGTGTGTATAAATAGAGTTGACTCTCCATATCTGCAGGTTTTACATCTGTGGATGCAATCAACTGTGGACTGAAATTAAAAACAAAAATGCAAAAAAGAAACAATAAAAAGCAAATACTACAATATAAGAAATATTTATATAGCATTTACATTTTTAGGTATTATCAGTAATCTGGAGATGATTTAAAGTATATGGGGAGGATGCATATTATATGAAAATACTATATACACCATTGTACATAAAGAACTGTGGATTTTGGTATTTGTTGTGACCCCAAAATTGAGTCACAGTGTAGAGGACTGGGAATTTCCCTACACTTTGCCCAACTGCCCGGAGTCTGGCAGACAAAGGAAAAGAAGATGCTGTGAAATTTACACATGTACACACAGTGTTTTGACCCGTGAGACATCAAAACACCATATCAGTCCCTAGCAAGGCTAACAGGTGCCATCCCGACCTGATTATTCAAGATCTTTTATTAGGGTTTTGGGGGATGTGCATATACAAGGCAAAAAGTAAGAAAGTAGCAGGTTTGTGTTTCAATTAAACAGGCAGCCTTTGTTCAAGGAAGAAGGCTACCAGGCTGAAGAATAGGGGCACACTAAACTACTGATCAAAGACTACTTGGGGTAGGATTTAATGAGGGAAAGTTACAGCCCACAGGTTAGATAGTCACAGCTACAGGGTAGTTATCAGTTATTTTCTAGCTTTATTTATATCTTGTCTCTAAGCTGCTGATCTCTATCTAGACATTTCCCAGACTATTTTCTCATCCACTCTGCTGGACATTCCAACCCCCTTTACCAGCTTAGGCATGCACTGCAGTGGAGAGGCAAAAACTTAGGGCCATAAACCACATAAGATCTCAGAGATGCCAGCCTATTCTAGCTCTCACCTACAAGTATCTAGGAGGGCCTTGGAACCAAGTCCTGCAGATATTGAGGGATGTGTATGTGTATATAAATAGGTATGTATATGTGTGTGTATGTTTCTATACATGTGTATGTTTGTACACACACATATACAAATGTACAAGTCTTTTGATTCTGTAATTCTGATCATATATATATACATACACACACATATATACATACATACATACACATACATGGTAAAAATAAACAGGATGATGTATGCAGAAATATCATTTGAGAACATGATATACAGTATAAAGTTTTGTAAATAACTATGAATTACTGGAAATATATATATATTTTGCAGTTTTTGGCTAGGGCTGGGTTTTAACCTGCCACTTCTGGCATATGGGGCCGACACCCTACTCCTTTGAGCCATAGGTGCCACCCCAACTGGAAATATATTTATTTATTTATTTATTTATTTTGAGACAAAGTCTTAAGCTGTAGCCCTGGGTAGAGTGCCATGAAGTCAAGCTCACAGCAACTTCCAACTCTTGGGCTTAAGCAATTCTCTTGCCTCAGCCTCCCAAGTAGCTGGGACTACAGGTGCCTACCACAACACCCGGCTATATATTTTTTTTTTTTGGTTGTAGTTATCATCATTGTTGTTTGGCAGGTCCAGGCTGGATTTGAACTCACAAGCTCTGTTGTATGTGGCTGGTGCCCTAGCTGCTTGAGCTACAGGTGCTGAGCCTGGAAATATTTTTAAAAACTTATTTTTTCCTTAAATAACAAAATCAAATGTTTAGAATAATTTTTGTTGTAAGAAACATAACATCTAGTTCATTACATTTAAAAACAAAAACAAAAAAAAGCAAAGGTTTAGGAAGGTATATTCACAGAGAATAGTTTAGATAAAATCATAGATTTTATGTTTCCAAGTCCAAAGATAGCCAGAATTCTAATATGAGCCAATTCAGTGAAAATAAGACCTCTAATGGCCTAATAAGTGTTATTCCTAAGAGTTAGAATATTTATCTCTAGGTAGTTCATGTAGAATTAAAGAACAAGCAATGATAATTACTGTTGAATTCTATTTCTATACATGGTAAAATGATCGAATAATAAGATATCAAAAAAGTAATATTAATGAATAGATGCCATACAAGACCCCTTACTATCTTCTAAAAGATAGTCTAAACTAAAATATAATAAAGTAATAAAATAAATGTTTCATATAACTCTAAAGTTATAAAAATTTTTAAATCAATGAACTTATTTAAGCCTCACAAATTCTCACAAAGCAGATACTATCCCATTTTACAGATGACAACCCTGAAGCTAAGAAAGCACTATAATGTTTATATATCATGGAGGTGAGTAAAAGTCAACAAAGGAAACTGAGAAGGAGCAAAGGTGGGAAGAAAACCAGGTATTCTAAAAGTTAGCGAGGCTGTGCACAATCTGACTCATGCCTGTAATCCTACCACTCTGGGAGGCCAAGAAGGTTGGTTCACTTGAGGTTAGTGTTCAATATCAGTAAGAGTAATACCTCCATCTCTACAAAAAAATACAAAAATCAGTATGGTGGTGCTACAGTAGTCCCAGCTGCTTGGGAGGCTAAGGCAGGAGGATTGTTTGAGCCCAGGAGTTTGAGGTTACAGCAAGCTATGATGACGACACTATACTCTAGCTGGGTAAGAGAATGAGACTCTGTCTTAAAAAAAAAAAAAAGTGAAAAGCAGGGTTTTGAAAGGAGGAGGGAGTCTTCAACTCTGTCAAACAACTGACAGGTCTGATGAGGTAAGCACTCGTGACTATGAGAAGAGCAGTTTTAGAGAAGCTGAAGAGAAGCTCATCTAACTAGCTGAGTTCAAGAGCGAATCAGAAGAAAGAAATTAGAGAACCTGAACAAAAAACTTTTTGAGCATTTTTCTATAAATGAAAGGAGAGAAATGAAGGAAATGAGTGAAGGGAGAAATTAGGCCAGAAGAGAGTTTTGTTTAGTTTTCTTAAGATAAGAGAAATACTAGCATTACTAGCATGTCAATAGGCTGATGAGAGGAATCCAGGGGAGAAGGAAAAATTGATAGCACAGAAGAAGAGAGAACTGCTGGGGCAAAGAGGTAAGAGGGGATGGGATCTGAGGCATAAGTGGGGAATTGGCTTAGTGAGGAGCACTAGCAGTTCATGGCAACACTAAAAGAGATAAAGTATGTGAGTCCAGACACAGAAGGACAGTAGCTGTGGTCATAAGATCTTGTGATGTTTTCTTCTATAATGACTTGCATTCTCTCAGCAGAATCAGAATAAGGTCATTAGCTGAAAATAAGGATCACTAAGGGCCTTCCTAATGCCTTGAATTTAAAGGACTGGGTGTTTTCCAAAGCCACATTTAGATACAAATGTACAAGTGCTGGAAAAAAAACAGAAAGTTGGATTAACCAGAAAGATGGTTTTACCAAGTTAGAGAGAGCCAAAGGACCTAATGGTATATGCAACGATTATGATAATGAGACTGATACATTATAAAGGAAAGAGAGGATAGAAGGGGGAGAGTGACAATGAAAAGCATGAAGATAAAAGAATTGAAGGTCCTCGGGTGGCACCTATGGCTCGGTGGGTAAGGCGCTGGCCCCATATACCGAGGATGGCGGGTTTGAACCCAGCCCCGGCCAAACTGCAACAACAACAACAAAAAAGAATTCAAGGTTTTTGAGGGAGTGAACTGAAAAGAAAGGAGGGGGTGGATAGATGAATGTCTGAATTGAGTTTATGCAGAGGCAGTAGTTACTGGTAGTAATTAGGTCAAGAGGTTAAATACGGGAGAGTGTGAGTGAGGTAGGGACTCTCTAGGAAAGACTCTGGTCTTCAGTATGTGCTGAAACTTTTTACTGTTCTTACTCCTTCCCTCATAATTCCAAAAGCCATTTCCTTCTATTTTATCATATTGGTTTTCTCTTCATTGGTGTAACAGTTTGCAGATTTCTATTTTAAATTTAACTGGAAAAGGACTTATTACCATATGACCTAACACTTCAACTCCTAGGTACATATATAAACGGAAAACATACAAAAACTTGTGTGTGAATGTTCACAGCAGAATTATCTGCAATAACTAAGGTGGAAACAACCCAGATGTCCAACTGACGAAAGGATAAAATAAATGGGTATGTACATACAATGGAATATTATTTGACTATAAAAAGTACTGAAATATGCTAGAACATGGATGAATCTTGAAAACATTGTGTTAAGTGAAAGAAGCAAGGCACAAAAGGCCACCTACTGTCTGATTCAATCTGTATGTAATGATCAGAATAGATAAATCCATAGAGCAGAAAGTAGGTTAGTGGATGAAAAAGGTTGGGAGAGAAGAAAAGGAATTGGGAAATGACTGCTAATGGGTTCTTTCTGAGGTCATGAAAGTGTTCCAGAATTAGATAATGGTGATGGTTGCATGACGATGTGAATCTATTAAAAACCACTGAATTGTTAAAAAGGTGACTTTTATAGTATGTGAATTACATGTCAAAAAAAAACCCTCCATAAAATGCTACATTTTGATTTAGTGATTGAAAAGTTTAGTCTTAGATCAGTTTTACCTTTGCAATGCAAGCTGGACAAAACCAGTCTCCATCTGGTATAGTTGTAATCTTGGGTCTGTGGCAGTATGTATGACAGCCTTTGTCACAGCCATCACAAAGGAGAAGCAGTTCTTCATTGTCTCCTTTTCGACAGATTTGGCAGTACTATAATACATGAAAAATCACTTAAAATTAACCCTCTGCTATGAATAATAGTTATTGGGATGTCAAACATACCGTAATTTCTAGTTTATATTAGTATGAACATTCCGCTTGCTAACAAATATACAGTAGCCATACACATCTATGTATCTCTCGTTACACAGATATGGACCACATGACAGGTGAGCAGTTCTTTTGGAGTAAATGCACATTTCAGGTACACTGCAAAGAACAAAGCTAGAGGCTGAATGCCTGCACACACTTCAGAAGCATGTACACATTAACATATGAAATAACTAACATGACATTAGAGCACATAAAGCAATGAAAGCTTTAAAACATGGTGTTTTATTTTTTAATGTGCTTTATCTTTTGCTTATCTTAGCATCCTCATGATATCCTGAGAAAGAGATAAGAATTAGAGTAACTTTTAAGATCAAAATTAGGAAACTTGTACATAGTATCATAGTAGATAGAACAAAAAAAAGATGTGCCTAGATTTTGACTAAATTATCCATCTATGTTTTGTCATTGATTAAAAAGTGTATCCAAACCAGGAAACTGTAAAAACCCAAATTAATGTGTGTCTCAAGTGCAGAAAATGGACCCTACAAAATGATTTCTAAGGAAAAAAATAGATACAATAAATTAAAGAATTTAACAAGTCTTGATTTATTTTCTAGAATTAAAAAAATTATTTTTCTATTAAAAATTCCTAACATTATCAAAAAATTTAAATCTGCCAAGAGAAGATTATTTTCCATGCATATATATTCTGTATAACAAACAAGTTTTACAAAGAAAAGAAGAAAAGTTAGATAAGTAAAAACTTTTGAGATGGCTCTAAAAAATAGTAAGCGGTAACATTATTTTTTGACATTTAGTTCATATTCTCGTCACAGTAGAAAATATCCTACAATCAATATCTCAAAAAGTGAAAACATTTGAACTGGAAATTACTTATATTAAAGTTAGGTATTTATATACTCTTACAAATAAAATAGCTTAACTATTAAAAGTTGCTTTGTTTAATTTTCAGTACAACACTTTATCTTCACCTGAGAAACTCTAAAATAGTCTTTTATAACTCAAAATGTACATGTATAACAATAGTTGTAAATCTTATCAAAATGGCAGATAACACACTCCTCAAATTAACAAATATCTATCAAGTACATATGTTATATACGTAATACTAAAATTGGCACATATCCCAAGAGCCAAAGCAACAGAGATAAAGATTCTAACAACGATTATTGATTTTATGACCTTTCCTAACACCAAATTACTAAATCCCTTCAGATGGTATTATTTCTCTAAATTTAAGTTACACTTCTAAAACTTCTACTGTAAAAATACTGAGAAATAATGTTTGGGAGGTTATATTAAAATCTCTAAAATAACAAAATTTAAAAATCAGACTCATGAACATAAATACTCGCTGTATTCTATAAAAGATAACTAAAAATACTACCAAGTCCTATGTATTACACTTATGATTAAAGAATAAAATGATTTTCTAATACTGTTAAAGATTTTTAAAGAGAAGGTGATATATCAAAATCATAACTCTCCTGAAAAATCATAATAGTTCACAATATGTTAGAACAAATGTATTAATATAATATTAATTTTATATTTATTTTTAATTTTATTTATTTAATTTTCAATATTATTTTAACTCCTTTACTCCTATCCACTAGTAAAAACTAGTGGATGTTGCCTATGATTTAGCACTGCCAACAATAATAAAGCATACTTTAGGCAGAGAACTATCTGGAGGCAATTTATGGCAGTTTCTTTTTTCCTGGTAAGCTTTGCTTTTGGCCAAAAAGGTATTTCTAAAGATACTGAGCAGTTTAACATTCTGTTAGACTTATGAGGATTATTACAAGCATTGTTACGTTCTAATAAAGGGTTACAAAGTGCTTTTTAATCTTAGAAGATGCAATTCCTCTGCCTTCTTTTCAAGGTAGTTTCACAGAAAACAATGTATTATTATTAAACATTTTAAAAAGGAAATGAAAATTGTGAGAGATGGAGTTAAATGGTGATAAATACTTAGGAAAGGTTAATGGAGTTTCAAAAACTGAAAAAGCTTTCAATTATAGATTTTAAATATACTTATAAGTTTTGGATTTCTGTGTATAGGTTTATAACAAAACTGACCTCATCATGGTGACTGTTTTTATATAGATAAGAAGAAGTAACTGTATAAATTTCCTTTTGATATAGGAACTCAGTAAGTTTGATCATCATAGGCTAGATTTCATCAAATATACTTGTGTAAGGTGACTTTAAAACTGCCTTTAATAATAATTTTTGGAAGAAAAAAATTATGCCTGGTAAAAATGTTATCAGATGAATTGAATAATGTTCACAACTTATAGGAAATTCTAATCCAAACCAAGAAAGACCTAAATTTGAGCATATAATGAAAACTGCAGATTCATTATTCCATAGTTTAAGAAAAAGCAAAAACCACAGAAGAAACTGAATTTATTTGTATAGAATTAATAAGGCCTTGAGTAGTCTAAGTACAGAGGTAAAGCTGAAGGAAAAACGCTGTATTATTTAAGAATCTCCTCTTTTCTCTAGAGAAACAACTATTTTAAATAAAGGAATTGCACACCTACCCATCCATAAAGACAAATCTCAAATGCTTAAATTTTAATGTTTAGGCTATAATCAAAGGTAAATGTTAATGTTACTCATAAAAGTCTATGTATAATAGATACTTCCATAGATGATATGTAAAACAGGCAAGAGGGACCCTTGTACATAATTAAAAACGATTATTTCTGGAAACACATGAACTACAGCTCTTATTTTGAATTGTAGCATTTCAGTATCTGGTACAAGGTAGAGGCTCTTTCACATGATAATAACTAACTGAGCTTACAAAAACAAGGTGAAAAACCAGTTTTAATTAGGAAAGACTAAAAGATCTACTTTTTATGTCAACCACATCTGATGCCAAACACATGATATAAACGCATAAGGTTAGAACTCTTGCTTATTTTATATTTACTTATCTAAGTAGTTCGTAGCATTAATAAAATGAAAACTGATAGAAAAGTAAAGACATTTTAAGAATGCATTAATAGTAAGTAATGTTAGAAATGAGAATATTTATAAGAGTGAAAGGGCTTTCAAATATTTAGATTGTTGACTATTATGCTGACAGAATATAGCAAACAACTTCAATTAGAGGAAGAGGCAAAATTAAAAAAAAAGATAACACATTTGGTAGGTTCCTTCAAAAAGCTTGAAATAAAGAAGTATCAAACTATTTAGCATATAAGAATTAGACAAACTCTCAAGTACAGCATATGTTATTGTGACAACAGGTAATATATAATTAAGAAAGATCTGGAGGTTGGAAGAAAATAGGACAAAATAAATTAGTTATAGTATTTCTTAAATAAAAACACTTACAACTTTCATAATTGATTTTTCCCATGCTATTGATTTCTGTAACTGCTGAATGCACAGAGCTACCTGTGCAGCACTGCGAGCTTCTGATAATGCCCTTCTCCATACCCTGAGCCCTGGAGCAATATCCTCTTCAATTCTGCATTGAAATATAGAAAAATTAAGTAGGTCATGTCCACACTTACGGTTACTGAATGTGAAACAATCATCACACTGAAAGCCAAGCAATGACAAAAACATGTAACAGCCAATAAATATAAGGTTTAAGCAACTAAATTTGATGTAGTGCACAGACTGTGGCTACGTGCCTCAAAGCTTAGTCACAACCAGGTAAATGTAAGATCACTTTGCAGGATTATCAACGCACATAACAAAAAAAAAAAAAATGTTTTTACAAAGCACCATGCAAATAGCATGATCCATATGGATCACAGACATACAAGAAGATACATAGATAACAGGCAATAGAAAATAGGCTCCAATTAGCAAAGAAGCACAATAATTTTTCAAGTTAATCTCAATAACCTACCCGTCACCATCACCACTAATGGATGGTGCAGGAGCAGGGACAGTAACTGTGCCCACATTATCCAGTTTGATCTGAATGGTGGTACTTAAGGGGCTCTTCAGATACCTTCTTTCAATGTTCCGCTCCAAATCAGCCAGCCTGGTTACAGCTATATCTAGGGGGTTGTCACTCTTCCGTTCTAGTGCATGTGCACTGCTTTCTTCTTCACCAGTAAATTCTCCATCATGTTCCTTGCACAATTTAGTAAATGACTTATGTTCAAAATATACCAAGTCCTCCCTTTCTGATGCAGGCTCTGGACACATCCAACCCTATATATCAAGAGAACAGTGTTATTATGGTTTTCTCTTAAAATGCCAGATGGGCGAATTACCTTTACTTAAAATACAGCAGTGGACACTGGCAGATCTCAAGGATCCTTATTGAAGGTTTTTACCTTGTGTTTCCTAATGCTAGGCAGAAATAAGAACAAAAAATTAAAAGAGTAGTTCTAAGAACAGCTAGAAAAAGAAAATTTAACAACTTTTAATATTATGAAAGCTATAATAAAAATAAGCAAAGTATTTTCAAAGATTTTAGACAAATATGCTTATGATAATTTCATAGGGTCACTTATATGGAGATGTCTCCTTAGCATCTCAGTTTTGTTCTTCTTTGCTTCACTCAATTTGCTGTTCTTCTGTATAGTCTTGGTACTCACCATATTTCCTTTGACTGCAGAGGCTTTGCATAAGCTGTTACTTTTGTCTGTATAACTTGTCTCTGCTCCTTTTTACCTAGTTAACTTCATTAGTCCTGTAGCTCTTATGTTAAAACTCACCTTCATATGAAGGGATCCCCTAAGGCAGTGGTTCTCAACCTTCCCAATGCTGTGGCCCTTTAATACAGTTCCTGTGGGTCACAACCCATGGTTCAACTGCTGCCCTAAGGGGAATTCTTCCCTGACCTCCTGCAAGAGGCAAATCTCTGTTTCAGGCTGTCACAGCCCTATCATGGTCACAATTTTATACTAGTGTGATCATTTTATTACTATCTTTCTACCTCTAAATTCTATGAGGGCAGGGACCATGTCTGCTTTTAATCATCTTCAGCGCAGGGAAGGCAAATAATAGTCACTCAATACATATATGTTGACTGAATAAATAAATGATCTTATAACTTAGTTTGTTTATATTGATTCTTTAGCTCAAAATCCTTCAATGATTTCCTACTATTTAACAAAGTCTCAAATCTTTAACATGACATTTAAATACCTTAGTCTATCTCTTCCAGTGTTCCCATTCATATATCCTATATAACAAATTCTATGACTTTTACTTAATAAGTTTCCAATCCTGCTGATCTTCTCATGCTGTTCCCACTTCCTACTATGGCATTCCCTGCTCTCTGTCAAAATCTCGCTTGTCCTCTTAAGTCCCATCTCGACTTCTCCATGAAATCTTTCCTAATCTCTTCCATATTTCCACCAGAAGTAGATATTCTTTCTCTCAATTCATGCATTACTCTGTACTTCTCTATGATCAGTGACAGTGCACATACATAGTAAAACCAGCAGTATGATGTGGATGATAAAAACCTGGTATAAATTCAAATAGCATTAATAGAAGTATAGTGCTTGCTAGATTAAGGAAAGGAGAAGTCCCATGCTCAGAGTTAGACATCTCTGTATACTTATGGGTACAACATTTTAAGAACAACACTGAAACTGGTGCTTATTGAGAAGATCATGGACCAGGAAACCTTTTCATGGGACTAATAGTTGAATGAATTAATTAAGTTGTAACAGAGAAAATTTAAGAAGAAACATGGGAGCCATCTTTAGAGGAGCCAGATGTATCAGATTTTTCTGAGATTGGTGTGTCCCCACCTAATGCGCACAATGTAATAGTATATGGCACACCTCCTGGGTGCCAGATACAACTACGACAGGGGTCTTACCTAACAAACACAAACATTGTAACCTAATTGTCTGTACTCTCTTATTAATCTGAAATCTAAAAAAACCAAAACAATAGTATTAAAGTAAATTTCAAAAAAGCAAACTTTTTGTATGCTCTCAACAACAGAACTAGGGCTGGAGACTCACAAATTTTCTCACAATATAAAAAACAAGCGTCCAGGTTATTAGCAATTCCAACCAACCAACATTAAAAATAGCAATGAATGCATCTAAGTATACCTAGACCACCTACTTTATGCACCTTAACAATGGCTATTTCCAAGGCTAAATATGTGACTCTTCTTTTCTTTTTAGAGAAAAAGCAAAACCCAAAAAACTATTAACTTCCTTATAGATGTTAAAATAATGTTTTGAGGCTATTTTCATTATTTTTTCATCACTTGTGTTCTTAGACTCTTTACTCTAACATAATTACAGTACGATTCTTAGTATAATACAAAATAACTCAGTAATATCATTATTATTATTTTTTTTTGAGACAGAGTCTTACTATGTTGCCCTGGGTAGAGTGCCGTGGTGTCACAGCTCACAACAACCTCAAACGCTTGGGCTTAAGTGATTCTCTTGCCTCAGCCTCCTAAGTAGCTGGGACTACAGGCACCCGCCACAATGCTCAGCAATTTTTTGTTGTAGTTGTCATTGTGGTTTGGCAGGCCTGCGCTGGGTTCAAACCCTCCGGCTCCGGTGTATGTGGCTGGTGCCCTAGCTGCTGAGCTACAGGGGCCAAGACAATTCAGTAATAGCTTATCAATAGGGTGTTAAAACATCCCACTTAAAAAGCAAATTCCACTTATCTTAGGTACTGAAAACATAGTCAAACATTTAACCAGCCAGCAATGTGGTAAGTTCAGTGCACCCAAATCTCAGTATGACACAGGAAAATGTTTCAGGTTCATACTCTGACTCTATATATAATTTTAAAAAGCTTGATGATATGCTTTCCCAGTCAATAGTCAATTAGAATTGGCAAATTAGTTGAGAGAAAGCTGGAGGAAATTTAAACCAGCAAAGTAGTAACAACTGACCCACAGAGAGAACAAAGATAGACCACAGGAAGCAGACTATTACATTAGAAAGCACAGCACACCAGCAATGTTTATGGTTGAGGCAAAACTTCACATTTCCTGAGGGAATCATTGTCTAATAAGTGGTCTTCATACTGATGATCTTGTGTCACCAAGATAATTTAATTATACTCATTATTCTCAATTTAAGAAGGCAGTAACATGCATAACATAAGAGATACGACAAACATGTTAAAAATGTATGGCATTAAATGGAATAATTTTTATTTCTCCAGAGTTCATTTGTTGAAGCTGCCAGGTAAATGAGGCATTTTTATATTGTATTATAGTACCAAGAGGAGGAGTAATAGTTTGCTAGCACAATAGCTTCAACAAATGATAAATTTTTGCTTCCCAAGGTTGGTAATTATGTTGTGGCAAAAAAGGGATTTTTTTTTTTGGAGACAGAGCCTTAAGCTGTCGCCCTGGGTAGAGTAACGTGGCATCATAGCTCACAGCAACCTCCAATTCCTCAAGCGATTCTCCTGCCTCTGCCTCCCAAGTAGCTGGGACTACAGGAACTGCCATAAGCCATCATTGCTGTTTGGCAGGCCCAGGCTGGGTTCACATCCACTAGCTCAGGTGTATGTGGCTGGTGCCTTAGCTGCTTGAGCCATAGGTGCCAACCCAAGAAAGGGGTATTTTATTAGCTCTGGAAAAGTATATATTTTAGAGATCCTCAAAAGTGTCCAAATGCCTATGTTAAAGTAATAATGAAATGAAATTTTAATTGTTGTATGGGATAGTATTATTCTGTGAATTTCTCATTCTGAATAAAATATGACATATCAAATTAAATTAGAAGGAGACTAAATTTTCTAAGCCTTTGCTGGTATCTCTCCCTTTCACACTATCCAGCATCCATCCATTTATTCTCAGAGATACCATCTTATTGTTAATTGAGAAGACTTTTACATTCCTCTTTACAAAACCACAATTTTTTGCATAAAAATAAAGCTTTCCTTGTGCCTGTCTATTAGAAACCAGCTTTAATCATGGTCTGTGAAATGATAAAAGCCCAGTAGATAAGTAAATAAAAACTTTACATATATTAATATATGTCAGATGTTTTTGCATAATACCATATAATGAGTATTTGGATATATCTACATTGTTCTCCAGTTTAAATTACATAGAGTAAAAGTCATGACTTGTATACAAAGGAATTCCTAGTCCTATAGACAAAACAATGCAACAGGAATTTATTAAGATTTGTACTGGAGCATTATATTTATCATAGAGAAAACTGTGAAATTCTAGTAGCAGTAAAGAACTCTAAACCAGAAATAATATTTCTGAATACCATTAAGGAGGCTGAGTAAACAGAATATAGTCTCTGGAGTCAGACTGACTGACTTGGTTTGAATCCACTTTTAGACACTTAAACTACATGACTATTGGCTGGTTACTTACTTTGAGACTGGTTCCTTACCTGTAAGATGGGGGAAATTAATTCAGGATTGTTTTGAGAATTAAAAGCGATAAAAGTAAAAACATTTACCATAGTAACTGGTATATAGTAGCCATATAACAAATATTAGTTACCTTCCATTATCCTAAAAATAGATTTTATTCCAAGTCAATTTTACCTTCACTTGCAAACTTGCTGATGCCACTCTCCTTTCTAGATCTTCTACCTGTTGAAGGATACTCAAATCCATTTCCATCGCTTGTTCTTCTACTGACCAGTTTTCCACTATATCTCGAGTTACTTGGTTTTCTTCATTTTCATATGATTCAATAATAGCAACTACATTGGAAAAGATACTGATTTTTAAATTCACTTTATTAAGTTTTTCCTCTCAGTGCTTTCTTCCAGAAAGTAAATAAAATTCCAGGGTACTAGGTACATCTAACTTAACACAAATGTACCTGTGCATGTGCAGGTAGCTTACTTTTAAAAATAGAAACACTCTAAAAAACATAAAACAATATGTCTGCTGGTATGAAAAATAAAACATCCATCAGTATCCATGGAGGATTGGTTCTAGAACCTCTGGAAAACAAAATCCGTGGATGCTCAAGTCCCTTATATAAAATGATATAGTATTTACATACATCCTTCTGTATACTTTAAACCATTTCTTCATTGCTTATAAGACCTAATACAACATAAATGATATATAAATAGTTGTTACATTGTCTTGTTTAGAGAATAGCAAGAAAAAAAAGTTTGTACATGTTTAGTACATATGCAACCATCCTTTTTTTCTTCAGAGTATGGTTTGATCCATGGTTAGTTGAATTCATGGACGTAGAGCACAGGAATACAAAGGGCTAACTGTACTCTAATGTGTTTTAGAAGGAAGGAATTAATTCTCATAACTAAGCAACAGAGCAGAAATCTCTTTTAGGTACACACCATCCTTATTCTTGATGCAGGCTTGAGTAATATAATCCAAATGTTTCTGAATTTGTTTTTGTAATGCCTTTTCTCTTATTCCTCTGAGATGGAGCACTTTGAGCAAAGCTTTTAGGTCCTCTGGATCAATAATTCTCCACCAACCAAACTGCATTTCTAAGTCAAGATAAATACATAGATCTTTTATAAATATTTTGAATAAGGGCATAACACAAATCAAAAGATATATTTTAACTAGTTTTAAAAAATCATTGTGGTTTTAGCTGTAATATAGGAATCTAGCATATGATAATGAAATTAAGTAAATGGCTAAAACCACCTCAATGTACCTACCTTCTGGAATGGGTTTTGGACTAGGAAAATCTACCGGTTTTGCTACTTCAACAGCTGCAAGTTGAGTTGAAGAGACCTTTTCATTCTGTGGGACTGGAGATTCACTTTTACTCGAAGCAACATTGGAAGTCAAGAGTGAATTACCGTTTCCTTCTGATAATCCCAACCCTGATCCCAGACTAGGTAAAGGCGATGTAAATGGAATATTGGAAGTAAGCACACCAGTGGGCCACCCACAAAACTGAAGACCCATCATAGATACGCCACTTTTCATCTATAAAAACAAAACAGTTTAAAAGTAGATTAATTTAAGAGGCAAGGGAACATGTTTAGAATCTGAAATTATTTTTCAAATGCTGCAAAAATATTCTTTTACTTATGACAATTATAGGAAAACTTAATATACTTGAAACAATGATGTTAAATTCCACATTCTTTTTTCGTCCCCAAAGTAACTTCCTTTTCAGGTATTCTCTAACAGTAATAAGTTAAAAAGTAATTAAAGAAGACTCAGACACAGGTTAGAAATCAGTAGTTCTAATGAAGCATAGTGACAAAAATTCTGACTTGTTTCACTTTTCAAAATGTGGCAGAGATACTGTAACTACTCAACTGTTCTCCCTTGAGTGAAAATCTTCATGGAGTCAAAGATTACATAAAGTAAAATAAATAAGGGTTACAGTTAGCAGTACGAACCTGAAGAGGAGATAAAGCAAATGGATTGAGGCCAACGGGATTCTGAGCAGAAGATGATCCAAGAAGAGGAGCTGGTGCAGGTGAAGGTGACTTAGATGGTGGCTGAGACTGAGGAGTCACTAAAGAAGCACTTGACGTATCAGCATGGGTAAGTGAAGTGTCATCACAAGGTGTTCTCGGCAAAAGGCTAAACCACTGTCTATTCTTTTCAGTCAATGTTTTTAACAACTGGTCATTGGGGAGAGGACTATAGAACTTCCCTGGACCACCTGGGTTAGTATTAAACAGATTATTTGAGTCTGTCTTTTCCATGCTGCTTTGTGTTGCTGTTGATTGAACGCTGCCCAGTGAATGTTTTCCACTGTTTGGATAAGACGTTGTGCACCCATTTGTACTAACATTTGGTTTGGGGGTCATAATATCTGATTCAGGAGCCATCTTAGCTACTTCCAAAAGTTTACTTAATTTAGAAAAAGAGCCAGGTTTCTGAAGAAATAGATTTGTGTTATCCTTTTCTTTAAGATCTTCCTTTTGCTCACAGTGATCTGTATTTGAACAATTTAAATTGTCCTCAGAGGTCTCAAACATTTCTTCTTTGATCTGGATACTTTCTGCCTTTTTAAGTTTTTCTCTTTCTTTCGCAATTTCTTCTAGTCCTACAAAATCAAAAAGCATTATAAAGATTAGTTAATTCAGATCAAGTTAATATTATAATTAAATTTATTACTATTTATCAAATTATATGCATAAATATTTAGACAAATATTTCTAGCTTACCAAATACTCTGTATATGTTCCCCACCTTTTTGGGGGGGGAGGAGATAGAAGTGAGGTAGGGTGGGTCTAGGCTCAAACTCATGATCCTCCTACTTTAGCCTTCCAAGTAGCTGGGACTATAGGCACATGCTACTCTGCCTGGCTGATATATTCCCTCATTACAAAATTAACATAGGCTCAGTGCCTGTAGCACAGTGGTTGCAGTGCCAGCCACATACACCAAATTTGGCAGGTTTGAACCTGGCCCGGGCTAACAAACAACAATGACAACTGCAACAAAAAATAGCCAGGTGTTGTGGCAGGTACCTATAGTCCCAGCTACTTGGGAGGCTGAGGCAAGAGAACAGCTTAAGCCCAAGAGTTTGAGGTTGCTATGAGCTGTGACACCATAGCATTCTACCGAGGGTGACATAGTGAGACTTTGTCTCAAAAAGAAAAAAAAAAAGAAAGAAAATTAACATATATTCATTTCCAAAAAATATAAAAATGTTATAAGTAAAATGAAAATTAAAAGCACTACTACACAGCAAAGATTATATTTTCATACAAATCCTCTAGTAGCAAAAAAATATACACACCTAGACCTATGTAATTAAAAAAGGACATTCTTTTATTATTTTTTTGAGACAGAGTCTCACTATGTGAGCCCTTGGCAGAACAATGTCTAACTTGCTAATTATTAAATCTCAGATGCCTTAAATGGTAGCAGCTGCAAAATTGAGCTCAATAAACATTCCTTGAGTGATGAAATAGGATGAATTTAATATTTTTACTAATAATATTCCTTAAGAGAGCTTTCCATGGTAAAACATATAATTGTACTTCATTTTTTCAACCAGCTGTGTAATATTCTGTCATATGTATCTATCATAATGTACTCAACTTGTCTTCTAGTAATATTTGAAATAGTTCTCACAGCCTCTCTTCAAATTAGTCTCTAATTGAAATTAAAATCCTATACATCAGACTAATATTACTAACCAACATAGAGCAACAGGGACTAGATTTACCCTCTTGTATAAAACAACCAAAACTAGACAAAATACATAAACCAATAGTTCATAAAAAATAGGATATGAAATAACAAAGATAGAAATGAACTAAAAAAACTCATATGATTGCCCCAGCTTTTTCCAGAGGGTGGGGAAGAATAGTCTCCAGGCTACAGTACAGAGAGGAAGAATCCAGGTGGGGCCTGGCAGACTCCTTGAGATTAGGAGTTGGAACTGAGAGTTCAGGGACACCAAAAATACTCACAGGGAAAGAAATGCAGAGCTCTGCAGAGGGACCCCTTGAGTATTCAGCTAAATAATGATCAGCATGTATATGTGAGGAACCTCCCTGAGGCCAGGAGGAAAAACCACTTGAATGGATTAAAGGTGACAGTGTCAGGTGCTCACACAGGTTGGAGATAGTTCCTGTTCCTTCCCACAAATCGGGGAGACTTGAAGATTCACATAGAGTACTCAGAATGATCTTGCGTCAGTAGTGCAGATACTTATTAGCCTTCAACTAAGCACTGTTCTAGTCCTGTCTAACAAATATTAAGTGCAAGACTTGAAAAGATGAATTTTTCCCCAAATGCGTTAACTCAACTGTGTCTCAGTCAAACAAAGAATAATATTTATAGGAATTTAAAAATATTTAACATTTCACAAGGTAAAATTTACAACATTTGGCATCTCATCAAAATTAGTAGAAAGAAGGAAAATGTAACATATAAGTAGAAGAATCAGTCAATCAAAAGTGACCTAGAACTGGCTCAAAGCGACCAAGGCACCAGCCACATACACCAAGCTGGCAGGTTCGAATCCAGCCCAGGCCTGCCAGACAACGACAACTATAACCAAAAAATAGCCAGGCATTGTGCTGGACACCTGTAGTCCCAGCTACTGGGGAGGCTGAGGGAAGAGAATTGCTTAAGCCCAAGAGTTGGAGGTTGCTATGAGCTGTGACGCCACGGCACTCTACCCAGGGCGACAGTTTGAGGCTCTGTCTCAGAAAAAAAAAAGTGACCCTGAACAGAGAATTACTTTTTTTTTTAATACAAATTTCACTTCGTTGTCCTGGGTAGAGTGCTGTGGCATCACAGTTCATAGCAAGCTCAAACTCTTCAGTTTAAGTGATTCTCTTGCCTCCGCCTCCAGCACCTGCCACTATGCCTGGGTATTTTTAGAGACCAGGCATCGCTCTGGCTCAGGCTGGTCTCAAATTCTAAAGCTCAGGTAATCTACCCACCTCCCAGAGTGTTAGGATTACAGGTATCAACCACCACACCTGGTCCAGATGGTAAAATTTGAGAGAAGGACATTAAATTTGAAAAATAACAGGTAAAAAATTGCCACATTTGCCAAAAACTACAAGCTCACACATCAAAGAAAACCAACAAACTCAAAGCAAAAGAAACATTAAGGTAATTATATCAAGATACATCATAACCAAATTGCTAAAAACTAATTATACAGAAAATCTTGACTTGGTGCCCTTAGCACAGTGGTGATAGCACCAGCTGCATACACCGAGGGTGGTGGGTTCAAACCTGGCTCAGGCCAGCTAAACAACTGCCAACAACAAAAAATAGTCAGGTGTTGTGGCAGGTGACGTAGTCTTAGCTACTCAGGAGGCTGAGGGAAGAGAATCTCTTAAGCCCAAGAGTTTGAGGTTGCTGTGAGCTGTGACGTCACAACACTCTTACAAATGACATAGTGAGACTCTGTCTCAAAAAAACAAACAAACAAAAAAACCCCCCAAATAACCAGAAAAAAAGTATATACCTATATGATCTTTATGCACTTAAATACATTTTCCCTGACGAGACCATCATACTGTATTCATTACTTCTTGTTAGGCATAGGTGAAAATAGTCAGAAATATTCTCTTCACATATCTGTGCTCACAAATTCCTTCAACTTTATGTAATATACTAGCTAGTAAGGGTATGCAAAGATCCATTTTTCATTTATCCTGAGAGCTTAAATCTTAAAAATGTCTGTCATATATTCAAAACCAAATAAAAAATTTTACTAGTTTGAGACTAGATGACTTCTCATTGGTATCTAATAAGGTAGATTGAGCTGTTAATCATTTTACTTAGTTATGCTGTCTTTAACTTTTATATTCAAATTTCTTAATGTTGAACAATTAAACCTCTAATTAAAATGTAAAATTATTTTTACACATTAAAAGCATATACAGAATATTTAGTATGATTTGTTTTTAATTTTAAACAGTCTTCTCTTTATCTCATACAACCCCTGTTCTTTCCAGTCTTTACTTCTGTGACGCGTGTCAATGAGTATTAATAAATATCTTCAAAACAGACGAAAGAGTAAGACAGATGAAGACAAGTAAGAGAGAAAATAGGGAGTGCTGTTTACTTGATTAATTTCCCTGGCAGTAAGTAAAGTGCATCTGACACAAAAATACTATTTCCCAATTAAAATAAACCCTAAACGTAGCAAAGTTTGCTTCTGCAAAGAGACTATGTTGCTTTGAGTTTTATTAGAATCACTCTGAACCCTTTTAGTTCACTTAACTGTTGTCATTGGATCCTTGGGGTCTGCCACTCTCAGTTCAAGAAAATATTTTTCCTTTGGCTCTCTTAGTTGGGCTAATGCAGGCTAAATTTTCAAATAGATTTTATTAAATTCTAAGTGAAACACAGACATTGGCATTCAGAATACAAGTGCAATGGAGGTTCAGCCCCAAACGGCCTTCTCCCAGGGCTGAAGGGCCCTCACCCACTCCGTAAGGCTTAGCCTCAGGATTACTGTCATAGCTTCCCCATCTTCAGGTAGACAGTGCTACCACAACCCACCTCCTACGAGGCATCTTGCTATTACTATGAAGACTACAGGAAGCAGATTCTTATGAGTTGGCTATTTAGGATTGCTCTTTTCTAGTCTGATCCAGAAAAGAAGATGACTAATAATATAAAATTCTCATACTTCAGGTAAGAGTTTCACCTTTCCATACGAGGGATTGGGTTGTATACTTATAGACCTGATGCTATAACCAAGAATAAGGCAGGCATGGTGGCTCATGCTTATAATCCTAGCACTCTGGGAGGCTGAGGCAGGTAAACTGCTTGAGCTCAGGAGTTCAAGACCAGACTGAGGAAGAGCGAGACTCCATCTCTACTAAAAATAAAAAACCTGAGGCAAGAGGATCACTTGATCTCAAGAGTTTGAGGTTACTGTGAGCTATGTATAATGCCATTGCACTCTACCAAGGGTGATAAAATGAGATTCTGTTTCAAAAAAATAAAGTAAAAATAATACACATCACAGTAAAGAGAAAATGAACAATACACATTTCATTTTGCTTTTGACACTGAATAAATTATCTACATTCTAACATATCCCAAATAGCTTTAGTTAATTAAAGAGGAGCAAATACTTGGATTTTAGCTGAGTGGCCAGGGGAGCTTTCTTCCTTCCCATTTCTCTAAGAGTCACAGGATAATAAGCTCTTTAGCTGATTTCAACATCGTTCTCAGGATCCTCAGTTTCTAGACTCAAAGTTTCCTTGGTAATCTTTACTGTTGCTTTGAGAAAATAAGTACTTTCTACTCTTTCTCAGACTAACCTACAAAGACAAAGCAAAGTGTGGAGTATATAATGTTTGTCTCTTGGAGTATTCTTTCCACAAGTCTAATCCTGTGCTACCACTATAGCGGCCGGGAGATCTTGTGTACTGTTACTTCTCTGCTTGTAAGCTGTGATGCCATGGCATTCCACCAAAGGTGACATAGTGAGACTCCGTCTCAAAAAAAGAAAAGAAAAGGTGTTGGTACCTCTCTGGAAAGGGAGGTGGGGCAAACTCCCACTGTCTCTCTGTTGCATGACATATCTGGTCTTTTCTTAAGTGAAACCAGTTATTGTGAGGCCTGGTGTACCAGCAGGAGGAGATCCAGCAGTCTATAGAGTAAGAGCCAAAGCCTCAATGGGTCCACTACCATAAGCACTAGGCAGGATCCTTAGCAGTGTGGCTTGCTCATTTGTGGGATAAACAGATAATAGTTGTGTTAAATGAACCCAAGTAAGGGGAAAACGCCTGTTTCTAAGGTCATATAAGGCTTGGTAGCCATTGATCATATAAGTCCCCATTACAATGATTTTCCTGAGACTCTTGTATCTGAACTGGACTAGATCTACAGAGGATGCAGCTGCTTTGAGACAACTGGCTGTGTTAGCGTAATTATGAGAACCCAGGGTTGAGAAAAGCCCTTACAATGTACTCTTGGTGCACAGAATGCTAGATGACTGAATGGAATAAGGTCCTCCTAAGTAGACAATGGCTTTGCCTTATTTATTTATTTATTTATTTAAATGGCTTTGGCTCTTTCTTCATCTAGGAGGCAATGTTGGAAAAGAAATAGCTCTTTTAGATCATACAAGGGCTATCTCAGGGCAGGAAATGAAAAGGGAAATCACTGGGTTAGACTTTTGGCAGTCTTTTTCACATCAATAAATGTGGTTTTGCTCTTTAAACAGAAGTTCTAATTCAGGCAGAAATTGAGGTGTTGCCTAATTCTAGAGGGTGGGACGGTGGCTCTATTCAAAACCTTAAAAGGCCCATTGTGAAAAGGGACATGTGAAATGAAATAGGGACTACTGAATGGTTCACAGGCTTAAGCAATTATTGGAAGAGGTGGAGTCACCAGAAGATTAGGCCGACAAGGTTCCTGGGAAGGAATCTCTTTCAGAGATTGGAGCTATTAAGGTTCACTCCCAGAAACTAGTAAGATCTCACAGCCGGTAGAATCATCTCAGTGATTTTTCAACTGGTATGCCAAGAAAGGATCGTAGGTGAGCCACAAAAATTTGTAAAGATTAATCAAATTATTTTCAAAAGAAGTTCAAAGTACAGTAAGTATATTCTTTATTTTACTTTTTTTGATCAATGCAATTTAAGTGTGCCACTGAAGTTTAACTATAGGTTCAAGTGTGCTGTGAGATTAAAAAAAAGGTTAAAAAACATTGATTTATACTTTTCAGAAAAGGACTCAGAGAATGAAGCTTAGAGAAATACCTGACATCATCTTGACTCTTTTGAAATGGGATTACCAATGTGAATCTTGAATCATTAGCTCCACTTTGAGTTTAAGCAAATTTCTGAAGCCAAACTTCTGTGTTCCTTGATACGAGCTCTTTCACATTTAAGGAGGATTAGGACTAGGATCAGTGTCCCATCCCCACTCCAAGGGATTGCTAATCATGTATTTCAGATTATTATGTTGAAAAGTATAAGCACCTCAAACATTTATAAGGTTTACTAGAAATGTATTTATTTTTCTGGACTGCAAAAGAGCTCTGGCAAACAAGTTCTTCAACTGGAGTTTGGATTCAGTGTTACCTATGGTTGAAAGATGAGAATCACGGTGACTGCAAAGGCTTTGGGGGCTTTTATGTGAATTCTAGTTGTTCCTTTATTAGACTGCATAACTGGCATGGGAAATACGGGGGTATTTAAGTTCTGCAAAAGCATGCCTGTTTATCAAATGGATATATTTACTGTGATTTCTGTTGGTAACTTTCATAACTATTGGTCAGCTATGTTGCCAAAATGCCCCTGAACTTAAAAGGTCTGCTGACTTGCACAACTAGAGAACAAAGACTACATTTCTTTAACAAGGGATAGACTCAGGCAGGGGCACAGCACAACACCATTTCACAATTTAACAATCCTGTTTTGGCCAACTCTGGTTGACAATAGAACTATAAGTGTCTATGACTGGTCACAGTCAAAAAGACTCGGAAGACATGTGTTCATTTTGCGGTGTTTGCTTTTCTCTAGCCAACGAATGGTATATGGAGTTGCTGTGTCTCTGGCATGTGCAGACAATGTACAGATTGAGACATATTTGTTACATGTTGGGGTTTCCGATTATTACACAATATAATCAAACAAAGGAGCTCCTTTCACAACTGCTGCCATTCAACATGGTATATGGTAACTGTTCCACGCTCCCTCTTATCCAGAAGCAGTATAGAAATGTTGGAATAACATACTGAAAGATGTTATTGAAACAACCCCTTCAACTCCATAGATTGTATGGTCTGGATGTTTTTTGATGTTTATTACTTTGAACATTGTCTATACCTCATAAAGATCCCTCCACTTTGGTGAAGTTCCTTGGTACCTGGGAGTCAAAAAGCAGAAAATGATAACTCTTCATGGGCATAAACATGCTCATGAGGGTGGCTGCAGTGTGAATAATTTTCTCTCTCTTCATCCTTCTTACCGATACTAACAAATGGTACCAAATAATCTACACTACAGCTATACCACACAACGATAAACGATACTCAGTGCAAAGCTATCATAATGTTGGATTTGCTATCCTTAATCTACTTGTCTACGGAGGACCTTCTGGGTATTCCAACACCATGGGAATTACTCCTACCTGGCATTAACCAGAGACCTCATTTGCTCTGGCTCTTTCATTAAGCCATACTTTGTAGAACTCTCTTTATCTTCTCAGGTCCAGAGAGATAATGCTGATATCTTTGCTTTAAGTAAATCCATGTCCCACATCAGGAGCACCCAACACTCTTACCCAAATACTTCCACTTCAGACTTGGAGTTGAGTCTGACTAATAGCATGTTAGCAGTGTATTAAGTCCAGGAAAGCATGAGCCAAGTAGATACAAAATGTAGCATTAAAACTCTGTGATACATGGAAGTTGTTTTCTTAAGGGAACAGCAAGCCCTTCCTGTCTTCCCTGTCTACATCCTTTGGAAGTACTATAGGACTTTGTTTATAGTGACTCAAAATCTAACGGGCATTGGTGACTTTCCCACGTGTAGTTTTCAGTGCCACCATCAGAGCCTATCTACAGATGTCCAGGATATAGGCTTTCATTATTTTGCACCAGGATTCTTCCCTTGAATTGGCACCTATGAAACTTAAGGTATGGCACACAATTGCAACCCTGCTATTTGAGAAGGCCTAAGTTCTTCTCACCAAACAAATATGTATTGATTCCTTGATCTGAATAATACCAGATAATTGCATAGCTTTGGCTATTTGTTGGATATATAGCCAGATGGCTCTATACCTCCTAATGTTGCAGTTTATTGTTTGTTTTGGAATTTCTCTAGCCATCTGATATCAGCACTGTCAACAAACACTAAAGGCACCATTTAAAATCTAATTGATTACTATTCCAAACAGGGAGGGATATGCCTAGTGATATGCCCAGCAGTTAGAATAAGGGGTAATAAACCCTCAATTTTGGTTAAATGGTCATATGGGTTCTCTTCCTTCTCTCTTCCCTAAGATGCATAAATAAACCAGCTTAGTCCTGAGATGATTTGCAGAGAGCCAGCAGGGTCTTTAGTTGATATCTCACACTCTTCCCAGGGTCCTTGGGATGTAGCCCTGGGTCTTTTGTATGCACTTTCCCTCGTGCTATTCCCTAGGCCTAGAGGTCCTTTGATTTGTATGTTTCTTAGAGAAATGAAGGGTTTTTACTTCCTCTTGAACTAACCTAAAAATACAGCGTGGTATGAAGGCAAAGTTTTCTCTTTCGGAGTGGCCTTGCTGCTTGTCCACTCTGCAACTGGGTAAGGCATATGTACCTCTCTGGAACCACTACAGAGGCTCAGGAAAGCCTATGTGCTCTGTTACTTCTCAGCAATTAAGTTAACATCACTAATAAACTTTGTATTATTAGCGTTGTGTGTACTGCTTGTGGTGTTACCTTGCATCTTATACAATATGAATTTAATGATATTTTTCTTTGGAATAGGGCACTGATTCTAGCCCTAGTACTCCTTATTAAGAGCATATTGTGCTTTCAAGGTTAAAAAGGAGATAAATAAGAAGAAGGGAATAATGTATATTGTTAATATCACATACTGAATTAACTTTCAGTATCCGTTTATTTTGTGTAGTTTCTATCATAGTTGGTACATTGTTATCAGCCTTGTATCTCAGACATACTGTTTCCTCATATTATAAACTTATATGCTCTCAAGCTTTGTCTTCATCTATGCTATATCTTTCCAATTATATTGTGAGCTCTTTGGGGACAGCGACAGGTTAATTCAATCTTTTGCATCTCCATAGCACTTAGTACAAGGCACAATACAAATGCAAATAAACACTTGATTAAGTGATGAATTATTTACTCCTATTTTGATTAGCTGTAGGATAAAGAGAAGGAATCTACATCTCTTTATAAGTTCACAGCACTTAAAATATAGCAGATACACATCCATTAATGAAATAATAAAAACTCTGAGAAAATAAACTTCAAGTACTCCTACTCTCCCTCTGTTCTGTAATGACCACTAATAATATATATAGTACTATTAATATTTCTATATCACTTTGTAGCTCTTAGATCTCGGGTCCAAAGAGGTTAGGTGGTAAGGCATGAATGGAAATAGAGGTCCAGTAAGTACAGATTCAATCAATATTATTTAATCTGAGAGGCCTAAAAGAAAACAAAAATAACTGTCTCTGTAAGCTCTGCTTATAAACCTTACAATGACATGAAATGAATTATTTTATTTCTTAATTAAAATATTTTTCATTTGCCCATGTATGTAAAGTACTATGCTTGACTCTATGAAGCATAAAAAATAGTATAGATGACCATTATAAGATTTAAATATATCAATGTGCCAAACCAATGGTATAGTTAATTATTGGTTTATCTAGAAGTTTCCATAGCAAAAATTAGTTCGACTTAAAAATATGGAGTTTATGGGAGGATCTGGAGTTGAGCTGGATCAAGATAGGTAAAACTTAGATCATCATTAAAATGGACAGAGTTTGGGACGGTGTGCAAAGACACAGGGAGGGTGGGCATATGTTGTGCAACAGTGAGGAGAATGGCCTGGATGAATTCACATTAGAGAACGGGGTAAAAATAGTTCAGGTTCAGATTTGTATAGGAGTCAGGCTAAATATATACTTACTACATCATGATGTAGGCAACAGTCATTCAAGGTGCTGGAGTAGAGGCATGACATGATGATAAAATGTAAGGGAAGGAGGGAACTGTATATAGACAAGTTGAAGATACACTAACAAAGAACTAATTTCAGTATAGTTTTGCAAAGAGACTGATTTCAGACATTTTGAAGGAAAAACTGATGTCCATATACTTCAAATTTACATGTCTAAGTGACTGAGAAGGATGTAGTTCTTAATCAAATTAGATGACATTTAATTGGTATGGAGTAGGGCTCAGGTTGGTTGAGTTATTCTAATTACAGCTAAGGCAAAGAGCCACTCACCTGGGTATATCTTCACCTGCTCTTAAGCCTTAGCAGGCTGTGCATCTCCAAGTGACCTATAATTCTGTCATTATAAATTAGATTTTTATACTAAAACTTTCATTTAATTTCATTCTAAACAACTCTTCCTACTGACTTAGATATACATTAAAGTATCACAATTTTCCTATTAGGAATCAAGTCATTAATTGGATCTCTGATTTCACTTTTGATTTTTTTTTTTTTTTTTTTTGAGACAGAGCCTCAAGCTGTCACCTGGGTAGAGCGTTGTGGCATCGCAGCTCACAGCAATCTCCAACTCCTGGGCTCAAGTGAGTCTCCTGCCTCTGGCTCCCAAGTAGCTGGGACTACAGGTGCATGCCACAATGCCTGGCTATTTTTTGGTTGCAGCTATCATTGTTGTTTTGGCAGGCCCGGGCTGGATTCGAACCCGCCACTATGTGGCTGGCGCCTTAGCCACTTGAGCCACAGGTGCCGAGCCTTGATTTCTTAACAGCAATTTTATCTTGAATATTTTACACCTTTCTGTCTTCCCAACATTACCCTGAATATTTTACCTCTTTCTGTCTTCACAATGCTCATGTTTACATGTGAGTTTAGGGCCTCCCTCCTTATAGCTGGACTATTGGACTATCTCACAAATGATTTCTTTACTCCTTATTCCTATCCAATAGGTACTTTGCTTACAAATCATTTTAGTATAGTTCTCCTACCTAAATTAGCCTCTATTCTTAAAGAACTCACAGTCCCGTGGCAGAGAGAGGGCCATGTGTATGTACTAAAAACTATATTAGTAGGCAATATAATGTTTCTCTGCTTTAAGCTTTCTAGACACTTTGCTTTTATACCCTTGCTAGCTCTAAGCATACTCTCTGTATAATCCTACCATTCATTAGAGTTGCCTCTGCCACTCCTAAATTGGAAATACACAGGACAAAGGTATAAGAGTTCCCTCAAATAGATCAGTTGGAACAATTCTGTTTTTGTTAGATATTGAAGTTCTACATATGATTTTCTTTAAAAAAAAAAAAAACCCCCAAAAAACCCAAGGTGATTCTGAGATAGGATCAAGATGGTCAACTAGTCACAAATGGTATGTGCCTCCTTCTTGGAAACAAACCAGAGCAGTAAGCAGATTCTCAGCCTTTGAACAACTTGTCCAGGAGAGAAAGCTACGGTTCAACAGAGAAACAACAGGAGGCACTAAAAATGGGTAAGGAGAGAGTTCAGGGCAACTTGACTAGGGATTAGCTTAGAGTCAGGAGAAAAAGCTCCTGGACTAGCTAGGGATTGGCTTAGGGCCGGAAGAAAAAGCTCCTGGACATAGGGAAGTAGTAAGGAAGAAGCCCCCAGGACTCTACACTCCAGGAAGAATTTTTATGATCTTGGCTACTGGCCTGTGGAGGTTTGGGGCCTAAAATAGAGAGTTACTTAAAGATTGCAGAGACACTTGTCCACAAAGGAAATCCATGCAGAATCCCACAGGCACCAAGCCTACAGCAGCTTGAGTGGGCGCCATTCTGAGCATCTAGAATGGGAAACCAGCAGACATTGTGCAGCTCTGATGAGAGATAGCCCAGGTGCTCCTATGCACCCCTGAGAAGATCCCCACAGCCCAACAGCTGTTGAGATTAACATGTAAATGGACAGTATTTTCCAGTTTCTTGCCCACATTGCTTGGCTGTATGGGGACCCAGCCTTTCTAGATGCAGGCCCAAGGTACCATTTAGAGATTGGCTAGGGAGGGGCAGGGAAACCTGGTTTTCCAACATACATCTAGGACAATACCCACCATCCCGCAACTGGCTGCTGTGAGACTGAGTCTTCAGTCAAACATACTTCCCATAATTTCCTGCCAACACAGACCCAGGGTACCATTTTGGGTTTAAGGCTGGACAGAGCCCTACCCTCCAGCTGAGTTTAGGTTGAGCAGCAGCATCTCCATTCAGCTGAGGAGGGACAGGAGAACCCAAGCTCTCCGACACACAGCTAGGACAATTCCCACCACCCTGCTATGGACTCCTGTGAGACTGAGATGCAAGCAGACAGCACTCTCCATAGTTTCTTGCCCATGCCATTCACCTCAGAGGGACTCTGCCCTATCGAACTGAAAGCACATAGCTAGACATAGCTAGTGCCATTTTGAGAGTTTGACACTGGGCCCCACCGTTCTTGCAAACTAAGTTTAAGGTGATGTGGTTGTTAGCCACCATCCAGCTGGGAAAGACCAAGCCTCTCTAAGCACATAGGAATACACCCACTGCCCTATTACAGGCAGCTATGGGACTGGAGACTAGCTTGCCTAATACACTGCTGCTACCAGTAGCCCAATATGGACCACTTGGGTCTTGGTGGGTGGCCCCACCACCACTACTGCCACCTGCCACATCACATCAGCTGCTCAGTGGCCTGACAACTTGCTGATATATCCAGCCCTCTGCACCAACTACTAGTTTCTGAGTAAGCCATCTGAAGGCCAAAGAATTAGCCCCAGGATACACTAACAGTGTTGCCAGTGTTGTAAGCTACTCTGGGACTTAAAATCAAGCATACTTGCTCACTACTGCTATAACTGGGGCTTGAAGACTTCCTTGGCAGTTGTTTAAGTCCGTGGCAAAGCTTTACTATAACTTCCACTAATAATTGTTACCTAAGCCACTAAGGAAATCACAGAAACCGCTGACTCTGCGTACTGCCTAAGAAATCATACAAAGATCACATGACCTCCAAAATGAAAACCAAAGTGTCCTAGTCGACCAACAACATACACATAGATAAATATTCTCCCCTTCAAAAGCAATTTCAAAATATTAAAACAAGTAACTACTATGTCACATGCACAGGTATAAATGGAAAGATTTGGGAAACATGAAAAAGGAAATATGACACAACCAAAGGACCATAACGATTGTCTAGTGATGGATTCCAAGCAAAAAGAATTCTTTGTAATGCCAGATAGAGACTTCCAAATGTTGACTCAAATAAGCTCAATGAGGTAGAAATCTGAAAACCAATATAAAGAAATCATAGGCTTGGCGCCTGTAGCGCAGCGGCTAGGGCACCAGACACATACACTGGAGCTAGCGGATTCAAATCCAGCCCAGGCCAGCCAAACAAGAATGACAACTACAAGCAAAAAATAGGCAGGTATTGTGGTGGGTGCCTATAGTCCCACCTACTTGGGAGGCTGAGGCAAGAGAAGTGCTTAACCCCAAGAGTTTGAGGTTGCTGTGAGCTGTGACTCCACAGCACTCTACCAAGGCTGACTCTGTCAAAAAAAAAAAAAAAAAAAAAAGGAAATCATAAAATCAATTTCAGATATGAATGAAAAATTTACTTTAAAAAACAGAAACCAAAAATTTTGGCACTCAAAAATTCATTGAAGAAAACACAAAACATATTCAAAAGCTAAAAAAAAAAAAGACTAGATTGTGCAGAACAAAGAATTTCAGAACATGAAGACAGGTCTTTTGAAATAAGCCAGCCAACAATAAAGAAAAAAAGAACAAAAAATCTGAGCAGAGTCTTTGAGACATCTGTGACTATATAATGTGACTGAAGTTATTGATATTCTTGAGGGGAAAGAGAGATCAAGAAATGTCTGATTTCTTGTTCTGTGCCTGTAGCTCAAGTTACTAGGGCACCAGCCACGTACACTGGAGCTGGCCGGTTCAAATCCAGCCCAGGCCTGCCATACAACAACAACTATAACAAAAAAATAGCTGGGTGTTGTGGCGGGTGCCTGTAGTCCCAGCTACTTGGGAGGCTGAGGCAAGAGAACTGCTTAAGCCCAAGAGTTTGAGGTTGCTATGAGCTGTGATGCCATGGCACTCTACCAGGGCAATAGCTTGAGACAATGTTTCAAAAAAAAAAAAGGGTATGATTTCCTTAAGTACTGTTTGACAGTGGATATTTCTAACGTTACACTTGAACACTTCTTGTCTTTTTTTTTTTTTTAGTGTGAAGGTATATCCTCATTCTCTCAAATGTACATTTTGGCTTGTGATTATCTTTCAAATATTTATTTTATAGCAATTTTGTAATCATGAATGAGTCATAAAAATTTGTTATTTTTGAACATGAATTTCATCATGGAACCAATGCAATATAGAAGACAGCTTGAAATGCCAAGAAAGTGTTTGGGAATGACACGGCTAATGAGTGCACAGTACTTCCATAGTTTGAGAAGTTCCATTCTGGTGATTTTAATCTTGAAAATGAACCATGTGGGTGACCTGAGATCAAAGTGGGTAATAATGAGCTGAAAGCTGTAGTGGAAGTGAATCAATTTCAACTTATTGTGTGAATTAGCAGTGAAGTTTGACATTACTACTCTAATGCTATTGGACCATTGGAAACAAATTGTCAAGGTAAAGAAGCTGGATAGATGGGTTCTGATGAATTAAATTAGTGTCAGAAGCGACATCACCTTGAAGCTTTCTTTGCTGTCACAATGCAAGGGTAAACCATTTCTGTGCTATATTGTTACATGATGAAAATGAAAAAATGGATTCTTTTTGACAATTATAAGCATTTGGGACATGGTTGGATAAAGATGAAGTGCCAAAACACAGTCCAAAACTGAATATCTGTCAAAAATACCCCAAAACTAATGATGTCTATTTGGTGGTCCAGTGCTGGTATTATCTACTATTTCATGAAATTTGGTCAATTTTTTATAAATTGGATGACATGATGAGAATATTTGTGATTGAGCAGATGACACTGGTCGATAGGGTCAGGCCAATCCACTTGTGACACAATGCTGTTGCACCAAAAATGATGTTCAAACCACAGAAATTCTGTCATTCACTGTATTTACCAGACCTTGCACCAATGGACTACCACTTCTTCCAGGCTTTGGACCACTTTTTGCAAGGAAAAATACTCAATTCTTAACAAGTTATGGAAATGCCTTTTGCAATTTCATCACCACTCACTCTACAGGCTTCTTTGTTGCTGGCATACACAAGCTATTGTTAAGATGGCAAAACTGTGTTGATAGTTTAGACACACATTTTGATTTATTATACTGCTTCTTGTTTGAGATATATTAAACTAAACATTTGATTTAAAAACTGAACATTTCATATTTAATGACCTAATATAAGGCTACAGTAAATAAAACAGCATGGTACTGGCATAAAAGTAGGAACATATATCAATAGAACAGAATAGAGAACAAAAAAATAAAATCAGACACCTACAACCAACTGATTTTCAACAAACCAGACAAAAACATACATTGAGGAAAGGACATACTATTCAACAAATAGTACTGGGTAAACTGGGTAGCCATAGCATAAGAATGAAATGCTATGAAATGCTATGGCTATTCTATGAAAGAATGAAATGCTATCTCTCACAATATACAAAAAAATTAACTCAAGATGTATTTTCTTTTTTTTTTGAGACAAGCACCTCAAGCTGTTGCCCTGGGTAGAGTGCTGTTGTGTCACAGATCATAGCAACCACCAAATCTTGGGCTCAAGAGATTCTCTTGCCTCAGTTTTTCTATTTTTAGTAGAGATGGGGGGGGGTGTCTCGCTTTTGCCCAGGTTGGTCTCAAACTAATGAACTCAAGCTATCTACCTACCCCAGCCTCCTAGAGTGCTATGATTACAAGTGTGAGCCACTGCACCTGGCCAACTCAAGATGTATTAAAGATTTAAATATAAGAACTGAAACCATAAAAATCCTAGAAGAAAAACCTAGGAAAAACTCTTCTGGACATTAGCACAGGTGAAAAATTCATGATTAAGACTCCAAAAGCAAATGCAACAAAACCAAAAACAATTGGGTCTTAAATAACCTAAAAAGCTTCTGAACCATAAAAGAATAAAAACTAAATAGACAACTTACAGAGTGGGAAAAAATATTCACAAACTACAAATCCAACAAAGGACTAACACCTAGAATCTACAAGGAATTCAAACAACTCAGCAAGAAAAAAACAACCCTATTAAAAAGTGGACAAATTACATGAACAGGCATTTTTCAGAAGAAGATATACAAATGGCCAAAAAACATGAAACAATGTTCAACAATATTAGACACCAGAGAAATGAAAGTTACAGCCACAATGAGATACCACCTTACCCCTGTCAGAATGGCATCTATCTATCTATCTTCTCCCCCCAATACTGATAAGGGCAAGAATGGCCATTATAGAAAAGTCAAAGAACAATAAATGTTGGTGCAGATATGCTGAAAAGAGAACACTTACACACTGTTGATGGGAATATAAATTAGAACAACCTCTATGGAGTTCAGTATGGAGATTTCTCCAAGAAGTTAAGTATATCTACCATTTGATCCTGCAATCCATCTACTGGTATATACGCAGAGATAAAGAAATCATTGTATCAGAAAAATACTTGCATTTGTATGTGTATGGCAGAATAATTCACAAATTATTGTGAAATAATTCACAAAAATAAGAAATACTCAGCAATAAGAATGAAATACTGTCTTTTGCAGCAACTTGGATGGAACTGGAGGCTATTATCCTAAGAATAGTAACTTAGGAACAGAAAAATAAAGGCCACATATTCTCACATATAAGTAATAGCTAAGCTATGGCTATATAGGGTACACAGAGTTGTATAATGGACACTGGAGACTTACAATGGGTGAGGGATTAAAAATTAGGTGCAGGCATGAGCCACCTCATACATTATTTGGGTGATGGGCACACTAAAAGCACTGACTTCACCACAATACAATAGATATATGTGATGTAATCTAACTTGTACTCCCATCAATCTATTAAAATCAAAAACATGAAAAAGGTGGTGAGTCCATTGCTAAAAACAAAAGCTTAAAAACAACTGTTTTATTTACAATTTCTATTAGAGTCACTCACTTACGTGATTAATCAGTCCTTTCTCTCCAATTGACTATAAACCTCTTCATTACATGGATTGTGTTTTATATAGCTTTGTGCCTCCTGCAGTATCTAGGAATGCCTACCATATAGTGGGTAGTAAACAAATGTATTGAGCTCTGCACCGGCAGTTCAAGATGCTGAAAGTAAAGAAGGCCAAGGGGAAGAAGGTGGCTCTGGCCCCCACTGTGGTGAAGAAGCAGGTCAAGAAGGTGGTGAACCCTCTGTTCAAGAAAAGTCCAAAGAACTTCAGCACTAGACAGGACATTCAGCCCAAGAGGGACCTCACCTGCTTTATCAAATGACCCTGCTACATCTGGTTGCAGCAGCAAAGAGCCATCCTCTACAAGGGGAAGCTGAGAGGAAAGCTGCAGGCAAAGAGGATGTCCCCACTAAGAGACCGCCTGACCTTAGAGCAGGGATTAACACTGACACCACCTTGGTGGAGAACAAGAAGACTCAGCTGGTGGTGACTGAACACAGTGTGGATCCCATTGAGCTGGTTGCCCTGTGTTGGAAGATGGGGGTCCCTTACTGCATTATCAAAGGGAAGGCAAAATTCGTGGCTCTCATTGCCAAGTTGGAAAAGGCAAAGGCTAAAGAACTTGCCACTAAACTGGGCTAAATGTACACTGTTGAGTTCTCTGTATATAAAAATAATAATAAATATTCTTCAAGAAAAAAAAATTGTTGAAAGAAGTTTTTGCTCCCATGTACTGCCATGGATCAATAGCTACATTCTTCAATCTTTAAGCACCGAAATAACATTTTTGTTCTCATCACAGTGTAGATATTTGGAAACATTCAAACATTGAGTTCTGAAAAGTTCAAGAAGGTTTATTGAGCACATAAATGTACAACGTACTGTGCGAGTTAATGTAACAGAGATGAAGCAGCAAAAGAAGAGTCTAAAGCTAAACTATCAAGAACTGGTGGTGACACAAAATTCAAGAAAGGAAGTTTAAAGGAGAAGAAAGTGATCTCAAATTTTAAACATAAATAATATTTGATAAGGAATAAGGATTACAATAAAGATCTTATTAGACTTAAACAAGTTTCTTCCAGGGGTACTATCAGGATGGATGTTTATTGCAAAACTTAAAGATAAACTAAATGTTGAGAATTTTAACAACAGGAAAATAGTCGAACAAAAATAGCTATAAAGGATAATACAGGTGAAGTTCTTTGACCACTAAAAAATAAAAAAAATTATTTATGTTTTATGTCAGAAAGAAAAATCAGGGATAGGAAGAAAATATTTATCAATAAAAGGGATATTATAAATTCAAAAGAAATAGGAATCAAGGTTTTACCTGTTTATCAGTAAAGCAGACTTGATCATGGAAGCACAAAATATACCGAAGAAGTAATAGGGTTTTGTATTTAATACTTTGTAATAGATAAATGGTTCCTACCTTCACCACTCTCCATGCCTTCTACAAAGATCCCTCCACATTGGGGAAGAATCCAGTACCGGCGTCTGTAACGATCCTGGCCAAACATCATTGAACGTAATGAGTGAGAAGCATCAAAGAGCTTCCTTCTGTACTGACTCTGTTGCTGTTAAAAAAATAGTACATATAATTAAGTTATGGATGTTAAATGCTATAAAAATTAAAAGCAACTTTATAGTTACTATGCCTTTAGAATAAATTTTAATACTGAAAAAAGATAGTAAAAGGGCTAAATTATATCCCTGACTTTAATTTCAGTAACATTTGTAAAGGTAGAAGTTATTTTAAGAAAATTGGAATATTTTTTGTTGCCATGAATTAAAAAAATAAGTTTTATTGTATTAGGTGTCTTAGAGTATACAGTGTCTTATACTTGATAATAAATAATGTGGTAAAAGTGTTTTACTGATCCAAAGCAAATTGGTTCAATTTTCTTGATTGCATTATATAACAAATTATATTTGTAACTGGCCAAATCTATAGTTGCTTATATTCATTCATACTCATGCTACAAACTTAGATAACACATGATTAAGTTTTAGGATAGATCTGTAATAAAGCTAACATTGATACAATACGCAGGCATTGTCTAATAATTAAAAAATTTTTTTTCTTATAAAAAGCTCAACTTAAACTTCACTAATGGTACTGAAATTTAGTTTTTAATGAGAAGCACATAAATATACATGGTTTACAAATCCAATACAAATAAAATCCATGAATGTACACATGTTAAATAAAACCTTAAGAGGCTAAAACTGTTGCCATGAAATTCAGCTGAATTTTTGAGTAATCAATTTTAAGAAATAAGGCTGGGTCTGTATTGATACTTTGTTTCTATATAAAGAGCTGAAGAATACAGAATGTTTTTTCCATAGGCTCTAATTAAGTTCAGCATCACATGTTAGAGGCAGGCTTTTAATTTAGGCATTAAACTTTTAAGGTTTAATCTTCATTTTAGTTGCTAACAAAAAACTTATTTTTATTTAAAAGTCAGAAAAAATGAATCCTCATGCAATGCAGATTTTCAAAACACAGCAAAAAGATGCAAGTATTATTAATCTGAAAAGGGCTTACTTTACTCAGTTTTTCAATCTGTTTTTCTAGCTCTTCAACACTTGCTGCTTGGTCACCTTCATCCTATACATAAGAAAATACAGTATCATTTATCTGTTTTATGGTTTATTCAATCTATCAGCAAATAACAAATGTCTCCTATATATAAAGTACCAGGAGAGGCACTGTGGGAACAAATAAGTTTTTCTCTATAAACTAATGATCTGGTAAGGAAACACAAAACATTATATTGGAAAAAAAAATCCTAAATAGTAGGAAGCTACATTTATAAGGATTTCAAAAGAGATTCTATGCCAAGAGAGGCTATATGGAAGAAGTTATATTTTAACTAACTACTAAAGAATAGTTAAGGGAGGCGTCCTTAGCTAAGTGAGTAGGGCGCTGGTTACATACACTGAGGCTGGTGGATTTGAACCTGGCCTGGGCCAGCTAAAACAACAATGACAACTGCAACAACAACAACAATAACAACAAATAGCCGGGTGTTGTGGCAGGCGCCTGTAGTTCCAGCTACTCGGGAGACTGAGGCAAGAGAACTGCTTAAATCCAAGAGTCTGAGGTTGCTGTGAGCTGTGACACCACAGCACTCTACCTAGGGCGATAGCTTGAGACTCTATCTCAAAAAAAAGAATAGTTAAAAATTTGTGTTTTTTTTAACATCTCTACAATGCCCCAAAATGGTTAAAAATTTTATCAGTCAGAGAAAAGAAGAGGATAGGGTCCTCCTGGGGTCCAGAGGTAGAAAAGGGCATTCCATAAAAAGTCTGACATATCTTGACATGAAAGGTGCATAAGAAGAGGTAAGGTAAGAAATAAGGCAAGATTGTAAAGAGCTGTAAATGCTCGCAATTAAAAAAATAAGATCCTCTGAAGGAGGTTAAATATCAGAACTCTGCTTTATAAAGATTAATCTGGCAACAGCTGTAAGATGGCCTGGAGCAGAGAAAGGTATTAAAATTGGCAAAACTAGCCAATAGAGCACTTTCAAGAGAAAGAGGAGGTATGGGCCTTGCTAGGGTAAAAGAAAGAAAAATGGACAAAGGCAAATAGATGCAACAGATCTTACATATTTATAGAACTGTTAAGTTCTGGCAATTCATAAATTTGAAGCAAGGAGGCATGCGGGAGAGGATGTTAAGGTTTTAAATCTAGAAGAATGCAAAAATATAATAATGGCACCATTAACTAAAGGGGCCATTTTTAGAGTGAAAAAGGTATATTTTGAACACATCAAGCTGTTAGAATATAAATAATCCCAAATATAGGCTTGGCTTCCGTAGCTCAGTGGTTACAGCACTGGCCACATACCCTGGGGCTGGTGGGTTCTAATCTGGTCAGGGCCTACTAAACAACAACAACAACAATAAAAATAGCTGGGCGTTGTGGTGGGCGCCTATAGTCCCAGCTACTTGGGAGTCTGAGGCAAGAGAATCTTAAGCCCAAGAGTTTGAGGTTGCTGTGGGCTGTGATACCACAGCCCCCTACCAAGGGCAACGTAATGAGACTGTCTCGAAAAAAAAAAAAAAAGAATCTGTATAGTTCTTTGAAGAATTCACAGGTAATACGGTATTTTGCGGTGTAAAATGCATTCTGGTATAACATGCACCCGTATTTTGGGTCCAGACTTTCAAGAAAATGCCCTTCAATAAAGTGGCTGGCCATTAAGCAGTAAAAACAGATGCAGGGAAGGCCAATACTCCCCTAGTAAAAGTGCAGACTGCACAGTACTCCTGCAGCCGCCTGCTCTGTAAAGGTTGCTCCTCCCTCCCTGCCATGTTGGTGCTGCCTCAGAGATGGCCAAGCACATGGTGGCAGGGTGGGAACTCAGCCTGCGGGCAGCAGGTGGGTCCCTGGGGCCTGTGTGGGGTTCCCAGTATCATCTGTGCAGTTGGGCCTTGGGCTTCAGCCCTCGTCCTACATGGCTGTGGCTCACCTCATCCCACCTCATCAGCCCCACCACCATGCCCTTCCTACTCTCCTGCTCAGCAGAGGCCACTCAGGCTTCCTTCCTCCTGAGCCCAGATCCTCTAGGGCTGGAACCCAATGTACCAAGCAGGCCCAGGAGGGAGGGTGCAGAGGCCCCAAGAGTCCTACTAGGCACCTTTGCTCCTGAGCCATTAGACTACCCATGTCTAATGTGCATCCTTATTCCTTATATTTATTACAAAATATAGTATATATTAAAAAAACTTGTTTAAGAAGTGTCCTTTTTATTTAGGCATTCTATTCAATGTTTACATAATCATCACAAAGAAGTTATTGTAATAAATATTATAATATTAACTCTTCAGATGAAGAAACTGAGGGAAATAAATGTCAAGACTGAATTCAAATCCAAATCCATTTGACTCCAAATTGTTTTTAGTGTTACCCAGTTGTACTTAAGTCTTAAAATCAACCTAAATTTGATTACCTCATCTTCACAGGTATCAGTCTTCTTTCCCTTTTTGTCTTCCTTATCTTCTTCATCCTCATCATCTTCATCAGCTTGGTCATCACTATCATCATCGTCGTCGTCATCATAATCACTGTCTCCTCCCTTCCTTCTTCTTTTTCGTCCTGGAGTGGGTGTGCCCAAAGGATGTTGCTCTTCTCCAAGATCAATGCCACCTGAAGTGTCTCTTTTGCCAGTTTTCTTAGCATGAATGATTCTGAGCCTTTAAATATTTTAAAAAATGATGATATGAAATAAAAGCCTTCTTCATAATCTTTTAAAAATGTAAAACATAATTTTTAAGCAGAAATACCTTATAGTTTTTCTTTTATGATGAGTAATATATCAGTGGCACTAAAACTTAGAATTAAGGAAATATAAGAAATATATTTCTTTTTTTTTTTTGGTGGCTTTTGGCCAGGGCTGGGTTTGAACCTGCTTCCTTCAGTATAAGGGGCCAGCGCCCTACTCCTTGAGCCACAAGTGCTGCCCTGAAATATGTTTCCATAAATTAAAGAATATAATAACTTTCAAGAGTTATTCTGAATATCTCTTTGGAACAAGAACACATTTAAAAATACTATTAAAAAAAGATGAATTCTAACAATGGCAGACAAAGTGACAATTTCTTATCCTATACTATCTGATTGAATAAATTTCAAATCAAATTACTGTAAAGAAACTAAATACTTAATACAAAAGCTGAGGAAGCTGGGCTTGACGGTTCATGCCTGTAATCCTAGCACTATGGGAGGCAGGAGAAGGTGGACTCCTTGATCTCAGAAGTTTGAGACCAGCCTGAGCAAGAATGAGACCCCCATCTCTAAAAACAGCCTGGAGCCTGGAGTCCCGTACTTGGAAGCTGAGACAGGAGGATAACTTGAGCCCAAGAGTTTGAAGTTGCTGTGAGCTATGATGCCATGGCACTATACAAAGGGTGACAAAATAAGACTCTATCTCAAGGGAAAAAAAAGAAGTTGTGAAATTTTAGCATGATATTTCCTGACAGGAGGATAATTTAGGTTTAATTTTGAGTAAGTTTAATTAGGATGTGTAAAAGCAGAGTTTAATTAGGAGGCAATTTTTAAAAAAGTGGTAGTAACAGATTCTATTTATGATAAAAGTGACATGACAGCAACAACAATCTTAGAAAATGTGATTGCTTGTCTTCTTGGAAAGAAGAAGGGGAAAATTCATTTCTTCTAAGTAGGAAGACTATAAGCTCAATAAATTTCATCATATCTTTTGTCCATTGTAAATTCTGGCTCCAAGTTTTATTAATTTTATACTCCATCTTAATTAAGCACTATCTTTTCTTTATTTTTTTAAACTATAGAACTTTTTTAAACAACTTTAGAAAATTGAAGTTTAAATTCTATCTCTATAATTTGTTTTCTTTACTGGAAACTTATACAATAGAAAAAGAGATTAATTTTTTAATAGTAGATTAATTTTAATAAAAACAGGACTTACTTGCGGAGTTTACCTTCCACCATCCACTTATCTCTCCTCAAGTTTGACATATAATCAATGTTCTTATCAATTTCACTGCCAATGCAAAAATTTATTAAAAGATAATCCATTTACTTTAAGTAAAATGACACGATCGTGTATATACATATGAATACAGTATACATATATATGTTTACTATGCACATACATGTTGAAAATTTATAATTTCTTTATTGGATATATTAGTATTAGAAAATTCATTTGCTTTCTACCTTAAACCATGAAAGAAACTATTCCCTGGAAAGATAGCATCCCAAGTTTTGTTGCATATATTGGACATGAAAACATCCAAAATCCATAAAGGGAAATCAGAACATACGTGCAAAGATGGATATTAAGATAGGTGCATATATGCACATACATACATATAAAATCTGAGTGTATGTGTGTAAATATCCAAACAGAAATTCAGAATATGACATCTGGTGATAGTAAAAAGTCAAACAGGGGTACTTTTGCTTCTAAGGTAAAAACCATAGTATACCATTTACATCGAATTTGTATGTTACCCTGTTCACACTTAATGAAATCACACTTTTGTAAAATTTTAAAACCTAAATATTATTACATTCTTTGGGATGACAGACAATGAATAGCAAAAACAAACAAAAAATCATATTAATATAGTATTATAGCTAATGTGTGCAGAAAAAACTTAGTAGTGTCCAGCAATGAATGGTAGAAATATTTGGCTTTGAATGTTCTGATTGGTCCTTTTTTTCTAGAAAGGTAAAGGACTAAAAGTAATATAATTAAAATCTATAAAATAACAAATAGCAAGGACAAGATGAACATGAATTTGTTCACAAACTTTAAAAGACTATAATACGTATTAGCATTAATATTAATGTTTTATTAGTAACAAGTACTAGAAAATTTATTTTGACTCTTTTTTGGTTGCAGCCATCATTGTTGTTTGGCGGGCCCGGGCTGGGGATTCGAACCTGCCACCTTAGGTGTATGTGGCTGGCACCTTAGCCGATTGAGCCACAGGCCCCGAGCCGTGACTCTTAAGTGAGGTTAAGTACTTTCTAAAAAAGTAAAAATTAATGTATTGATAAACTAATAATGTAAGGTTATACTAGCAAATAACAAAATGAACATTGGCTGGATAATTCTATGAATGACTACTAAAGAAAATCAGGTAGTCATGTGTCTTCAAAAGATGTCCAAGGATGGCTGGGTGCAGTGGCTCATGCCTGTACTCCTAGCTCTGGGAGAAAAAGGAGGGAGGATTGTTTTAGAGGGGGCAGTGAGCTGCTAATACCACTGCACTATACCCAGGGTGACAGAGTCAGATTCTGTCTTAATAACAAGAACAAAAAAAAGTCAAGGAAAGAAAATTTGCAGATTCTTATGATGGTCCTGAATTCTGGCACCATATCAAGAAAAAAGTATTAAAAATTTCTAGTACATAAGGAATTAACAAAATTATTAAACAAAACAGAAGACAAGGACTACAGTTACATATATATAGTATGATTGAATTTCCCCCCCAATAGACTGCAAAGAAATAACATTAAAATATTATTAGTGGATCTCTAAATGGTGAGATGAAATACAATTTTAATTTTCTGTAACAGTAGTCTGTAACTTCCAAACTTTCTATAATCAATTTGTAATACTTTATGATTACATAAATTCAAAACCAAAAATAACAGAAAAGTCTGGGCAAATGCTTACCTCACCACACTCTTGCTGCATGCCAACTCATTGATTAGGAAAGCCAGGACTGAGGCTTTTTGTGCTGGAGTATGAGCCTGAAAAGCTTTGGTCTTTAGGCTTTCAGTAAGCTCAGTTTCTCCACAGTGAGCTTCCATAAAAATCTGCAAAATCTCGGAAACATTGTCTCGATTCACACCAACGTTCAGTAAATGTTCTCCAAGAGCTGTTTTGGCCTATAAAAGTTTGGCATTTTTATCAGCATTAAGCATAACCATTCATAACATAAAAGCAGTAAGATTAAAAATACATGTACTACATGTTCTAGATATTACTGAAAAGGGCTTTATTCACTTTTTTTTTTTTTTTAAGACAGGGTCTTGCTCTATTGCTTGAGATAGAGTGCAGTGGTATCACAATAATTCATTGCAACCTCAAACTCCTGGGCTTGAGAGATCCTCCTGCCTCAGCCTCTCAAGTGGCTGGGATACAGGCGCCCGCCACAATGCCTGGCTATTTTTTGTTGTTGTTGTCGTAGTTGTCATTGTTGTCCAGCAGGCCCGGGGGCCAGGGTTGAGCCTACCAGCCCTGTGTATGTGATTGGTGCCCTAGCCACTAAGCTACAGGCGCCAAGCCAGGGTTTTAACAATTTTGATGAAGTATTCATAAAAATAGGCAATAGATGATAGACAAATATTCAAGTACTTGTATTTTTCTGTCCCTTCTTTAAACCGCTGGTTTAATGTCAAGCAGAGAGAAAAGTACATATACTCAAGGGAAGTAGAAGTTTTAAATCATCTATCAAGCCTTCTCTCATTAGAGAAAACTATCTCAAGCTTTTCCTCAGCTTTATCTAGACATTTTATTATTATCGTTATTATTTTATTTCTTGAGACAGTCTTACCATGTCACCCCTGGTAGAGTGCCGTGGCATCACAGCTCACAGCAACCTCAAACTCTTGGGCTTAAGTGATTCTCTTGCCTCAGCCTCCTGAGTAGCTGGGACTACAGGTGCCTGCCACAACACTTGGCTATTTTTTTTGTTGTTGTAGTTGTCATTATTATTTGGCAGGCCCGGACTGGGCTTGAACCCGCCAGTCCTGGTGTATGTGGCTGGTGAGCCTATGGACACTTTATTACTCATGGCAGGATGGTGAGGTTTAAAAGCATTATTATTGTGCTTTACAATAGCTTTATGTTGCCCTAAGTTTTATGGCTTGGAAAACCAAAATGAATAGGGAAATGGAAGAAAAACTAACAGGTGTACCTGGAAGCTTCTCTTTCTATGATATCATCTGGAAGAGCAAAGCTTACTGCAATGTGTATCTTAATTGGAACTAAGATAAATTAGAACTTATTGAGTATCCACTGAGTAGCACGGAGAATTAACATGCTAGTCTACAGGTGCCTTGATTACCCTCAGTTGTTTGTAGTAACAAAGACAAAACAAGTCTAACTTCAAGAGGTACAAACAAGTTCTAATTATCTTATGTATTCTATGTTTTTGATAAACAGGGTACTTCCTCAAATCTACTTAGGTTTGGCCTATAGATAGAGGAAAAAAGAGCAACTTGAGAATGGTCTACATCCCTTAAGCTTTATAACCAGGTTATAACTTGACACAAGTCTACATGCTTTGTGAGACATTATGAGGAAAAAATTAGATCAGTCTACACAATCTTAGCTAATATGTTAAAAATAGCTATCAATGCACTGATGATAGTACAAATTTTAAAAACAATTTTGTATTTTGTTTTTTACCTTGTATCCTGTAATTAGACCTGGATCACATACAGCAGCTGAGAGGAGCCTCACAAGCAAGTCTTGTACTTCACCCATGCTGTCCCCTATATTTAGCAATCCCTCTTGAAGAACACTCAGGTTTGGAACATCAATATTCACATCAAAGCCCAAAACTTTACCAAAGTTTCGTAAGAACTGCACCACCATGAGACAGTCTGAAAAAGTACTTCCAGAGAGAACAAGTCCTGGAATACGAGGCAATTCTGGCAAAGGCTGAAAACAAAATAATATAAAAATAAAATTAAAAATAACTTAAAAAATTTGAAAAACCATGATTTCTGTATCTTCTAAAGTAAAATAAGTGGCCAACTTTTTTTCTCAAGTATTGTACCAGTGTTTTTCCATTTGCACAGGAAATTCCCTGAAGAGGGGGATTTCTGTAACCCCCACAGTAATATCTAGAATACAAGTAATCATCAGTAAATTTTGGTTGAATTCACAATGAACTTAGATGTCTGTAAGAGAGATAACTAATTTTAATTAACTTTCATACTGATAAAACATGGATTATATAACTGGAACAAAATTTAAGTAATGTAAGAAACATTTCAAAAGTACTTTATCATGGACATTCTTAGTAGGGGTATGTATGCTGATTTCTTCTAATGATAGAGACATTTAAAATTCACAGAAGCTCTACTTTTTGGGTAGCTCAGAAACTAACAGCAGCCATCTGTGGGTTGTATAGCTGGCTATCTATGGCTAACAAATGCAGATAAATTCCTAGGTCCACATGACCAGAACTCATGCTCTGAACCTGAACCCAGTTATAGCGCAACTAAAGATCTTTAGGTTTCCCTATATTAGCAAAACATTAATATAAGTTCCAGTATTAAAATTAGAAAGCTGTCTGTTTTCACTTCTTAAATATGCTCACATTGTAACATTTTAAGACTAGTTGTCACAGACATTCAAAAAATTCAAAGAACCAGTAATCTAAGTTAAAAAAACTTTTCATTCATTAATATAATATAAAAGGGCATTTTAAATTTTAATTGGAAAAAAGGTGACTTATAAATATTTGTTTATATGAATTGGTCCCTTGTTCAAAAATGCTGCTCCACTCTGTACTAACCAAAGAAATTGTCTATCAATATTGTGTGAAAACACAAAACTATGGGTAATAGCTGATGCCATATAAATCTTTTATATATCACTTAAAAATCAATTAATTCTGAGTCTCCCTTTCTCTCAAACCATGTAAGACATACATATTTCTATATAATTCTAAAAATTCACATAACAAAGCTAATAAATGGATAGCTTTAAATGAACTTAGATATATGATAGAATACATATGAATTTAAAAATGCAAATAAAAGATGCAAGAAAAATAAAGCCCACTTAGGATTAAAAATACTTGCTCTCTATCAACTTATTAATGTGTTAATTAATTTGCACAACCTATTCTCTGCTTAAGTAAATTTAAGCACCCAAATGATTAGAATACGTATGTTTTTATTTGGAAGCATTTATGCTATGTAAATAAATAAAATATTAATATAATTCAATTCCCACTAGGGTACTAAAAGTTTGTTTTCAGCACTTTAGAAAAGAACTTATATAAATCAAAAAACAATCAATGGAAACTAATTTATACCTTTCATAAGAATGTTATAACCTAATTATAGCCTTAGAATATGGGGAGGGGGTTGGGAGAGAGGAGGGGGGAATGGGTGGAGGGAGTGTGATTGGAGGGGTCACCTCCATGGTTTATCCTACAAGGGTACAAGTGAATCTTTCTAAAAGCGGAGTATGAATGGCTTAACTCAATAACTAAGAAAATGACATGAAGGCTACGTTAACCAGTTTGATGAGAGGATTTCAAAATGTACATGAAAACACCACACTGTACCCTGTGATTGTATTAATGTACACAGCTATGATTTAATAAAAAATCTTAAAAAAAAGACAATCAGATGAATATGGCTTATCAGTAAATACTGATGCTACTAACCAAGTATAATAACATATTATGGGACAGTATTACAGAGATGATATGCACTGATATATTTTTCTAGAAATACCATCTTCTTCATTGTAGTTAAATATAATTCATTTCATAATTGATGTCAGTTGCCAAGATCACTGTGATCTTTCTAAATTTCTACTTTTATGTATTTTAGCAACATTATTTGTCCATGAAGCACCATGAGAAATTAAACACATGAGATGCTTTGGTTAGACATAGTTTCTTAGCTTTTAGAATAATAAACAGTATGGACTTCAGAGTTTAACAAACTGGGGCTTGAATCCAAATTGCCATTTATTTGTTGTATAATCTTGGGCAAATTCCTTAACCTCTTTGTGTCTCAGTTTTCTCATCTGTAAATGGGAATAAATACCAACTCCATAGGATTGCATTAAGGATTACCTGAGAGAATTCATGTAAGCAATTTGCATGGTGCCTGACACGTAGTAAACATGCTCAGTGAAGACTGGTTACTGTTACTAAAGCATTTGAAGAGGTTACAGATTATAAATCCTAATTTATTTAAACATGTATGGGGGAATGGGGAGGAGTCAGATTTTTCTGTGCCTGAATACTTGGGTAGGACCAAAAGAAACATGAAAATCCTATCTACTTCTATAATTCTTCTTTGTAGATTTCTGCAGTATTAAATTATTAATTTCTACTTATAAGTAGAAATTATCGATTTCTACTTATATTAAAGAGGTAGGCAGTGTTCTACTTAATATATTAAGAATTGCCACTATCAACATAGGAGCTTCTAAGAAGTTTATTGGTGGAGAGACAAATTGATCTAGACTTGGAATTTCATTGCCCTGGTCTAGTTAAAAATGAAAGGTTTTCATAATGGCAGCTCTGGCAAAAGAATCAGATGAGAAAACTGGAAAAATTAAACATATTAATGAAATGGCTTACGTGCTATCTAAGTTACCTTTTGGTCTGCTAAGCACATGTCTTCATTAGGCTTCTTTAGTTCCTTTGCCATTTCTAATTCTAATCTTCGTTGCTCTAGTTTACGCTCTTTATTTAATCTTTTCTCATCACGTTTTTCTTGCTTCAATCGTTCTTTTTCCTTAAAAAGAAAATCATGTTCACATATTCTCCTTAATCATTACATATGGTTGAAAAAACTACAGTTAAAATTTTTGAAGTGACCAAAGTGTTATTATTTCTAGAAATAGAATTCTATAAGAAAGTTTAGAAATAATCTTAGAATTACATAGAAACAATGACTCATTGTGCTTTTCACTACTTTTACTTTTTCAAGGGCCAAAAATTTTACAACTATTTAATATTCGATTCAACCCAGAATATTCTATTATTAAAATTTGTTCAGTCCTTTGCAAGTTACGTGAATAAAACACTAATAAAAGCAGGTATATAAAAGGCACACGGGCAACTACATAGTTATAAAATAAAGTTAACTAGTATTAACAAAAGTTTCTGTGTAAAGCAAAGGAGGATTTATAGTAGGAAAATGGATATAACATGTTTTAATTTGCAAAAGCAGTTCTTTCAAAGTGAATTAGCTAGTCTTAAGATTGTACCAGTGATGAAAGAAAAATAGTTACCACCACAAAAGAATATAATATGGGTTCTGAAGACAATTCCAAAAGCATTCAAAAACGTTTGGTAATTACCACAGTATGGAAAGGATCCTTTTGTCTCCCTGCTATAGGAAATGATTTTCTATGATAAAACCATTACCATTACCTTATTGCCATATCCCAAATATAATTCTCATTTAGATGAGAAAGCAGAATTATTATGTAATTCTGCCTACAACCTCACAGTTCCTAAATACTGCTGATGGGTTTACTTCGGTAAGGATAGTCATGTCTCTTCCTTGATTAAAAAAAAAAAAAAATCTTTTGGCTCAGCGAGGCCAATATACACCTGACCTAGTGAGTTCAAATCCAGCCCAGGCCCACCAAACAACAATGATGGCTGCAAACAAAAATTAGCTGGGTGTTGTGGTGGGCACCTGTAGTCCCAGCTACTTGGGAGGTGGAGGCAGGAGAATCGCTTGAGCCCAGAAGTTGGAGGTTGCTTGAGCTGTGATGCCATAGCACTCTACCCAGGGCGACAGCTTAAGGCTCTGTCTCAAGGAAAAAAAAAAATCTTTCAGGCTCAGCCCCTGTAGCTCAGTGGTTAGGGCACCAGCCACATACACCGCAGCTGGTGGGTTCAAGCCTGGCCCTGCTATACAACAATGACAACTACAACAAAAAATAGCCAGGTGTTGTGACAGGCACCTGTAGTCTCAGGTACTTGAGAGGCTGAGGCAAGAGAATCACTAAAGCCCAAGAGTTTGAGGTTGCTGTGAGCTGTGATGCCAGAGTACTCTACTAAGGGTGGACATAGTGAGACTCTGTCTCAAAAAACAAACAGACAAAAAACTTTCAATTTTCTACCAAAGTAAGGTCCAAGTCCTTACTTCTGAATTTAACTCTCCTTTTCCAACCTTATCTCTCACTTTAATATTCTATGCAGATTTAGAATTTGCTATTCCTGATGAACATTAGTCTCCTTACCCCTTTTTACTGGTTTACTCCAGTAAATAATTCATTACTTCCATTTTTTTTTTTTAGCTAGGGCCTCACTCTATTACCCAGGCTGCTGGAGTGTTAATGGCATGATAATAGCTCCTTGTAACTTTCAAATCCTGGGCTCAAACCTCCCAAGTAGCTAGGACTACAGGTGTGTGCCACAATGCCCAACTAATTTTGTCTTCTATAGACATGGAATCTTGCTATGTTACCTAAACTGGTCTCAAACCCCTCACCTCAAATGATCCTCCTGATTCAGACTCCCAAAGTGCTGGAATTATAGGTACAAGCAACTATGCCCAGCCCCTAGTACTAATTTCTTTTAATTTTCATAGCTCTATAATTTTAACATAGCACTTATTGCTTCCTGTACTATACATATTATATTTGTGCCCATATCCCAATCACCTCCATTTCAATTAGCACTGTTAAGTGAGCACCCTCCCTGCTGTGGGAGGGATGGGCCAAAAAGGAGAAAAAGGAGTGAAGGAAATGTAGCCAGAGGGAAAGCATAGCTTGTTTAAACATTCATAGAAGTTTAAGACTTTAGTGTAGTTTGTAGCTGAGTAATTGCTGACTATTATGATAGAGAGACAGAGGCCACATCACAAGGGTCTTTTTACATGAAATACAAAGCTACTTGTTCATTTTTATACTGCATCTGAATTTCTGGGTTACCAATTCATGCAGATATTTGGGAGCACAATAATAAGATCGTTGACATAAAAAAGCTCTACAATTTATTTTATCAACTGTTTTATCAACTTTCATAAACTAAAAAGCAGTTTCTTAGGTTTTAATGACATGAAATACATACAACTAATACATAGTATTCCTACAATATAGGCACAGATTTTCAAATCAAATTATCAGGTAAAAGCCTAAAGTACTCTTAAGTACTACAAACTCTTTTTTATTTTTTTATTTTTATTTTTTTAGTACTACAAACTCTTAAGAAAGGACAGCAAAGTCACTGGTAAAGACATTTTTCCCTTAGAATTGGATTTTCAGTTCCTAACACATAAAATGTTATTCCAAGAACTTTTATAAAGAAGGAATGATTTAATTTTTCGATTCCTCACCAGAATAATGAATTAAGATCACTAATGGAAAAAAGCATATTAAATATCTCTTATAGATTTCAAAGTAGTTGATGTAAATTTTTCTACTACAGTCATGTTCACATAGTGACATTTTTGTCAATGGTGAACAACAGACACAATAGTAGCTAAACCAGGGGTCCTCAAACTTTTTAAACAGGGACCCTGTTCACTGTCCCTCAGACCACTCGAGGGCTGGACTGCGGGCCCTGGGACGAGTTGGCTGCTAAGCAGGACAGGCAGCAGCAGCAAAAACATCTGGCAGGTTGGGTATGTGTCCTAGGCAGGCTGCATGTGGCCCGTGGGCCATAGTTTGAGGACACCTGAGCTAAACCATATAGCCTGGGTATGTGATAAACTATACTATCTACGTTTATGTAGGAACACATAATGATGTCTGCATAATAATGAAATTGCCTAACAATGCATTTCTCAGAATATATCCACATCATGAAGCAACACATGACTGTATATTGGACTAAACTAGACATTTATTTATTTATTTATTTACTTCTTGAGACAGAGTCTCACTCTGTTGTCCAGGCTAGTGCTGTGGCATTATCACAGCTCATAGTAACCTCAAATTCTTAGACTCATTGGCTTGGTGCCCATTACTCAGTGGTTAGAGCATTGGACACATACACTGAGGTTGGCTGGTTCAAACCTGGCCTGGGCCAGCGAAACAACAATGACAACTGCACTAAAAAAATAGCCAGGTGTTGTGGTGGGCACCTGTAGTCCCAGCTACTTGGGAGGCTGAGGCAAGATAATCACTTAAGCCCAAGAGTTTGAGGTTGCTATGAGCTGTGATGTCATAGCACTCTATTAGAGGGCAGTACAGTAAGACTCTGTTTCAAAAATAGATAAATAAAAAATTCCTGGACTCAAGTGATCTTCCTGCTTCAGCCTCTCAGGTAGTTGGAACTACTGGCATGTGGCACCACGCCCAGCTACTCTAATATCACTAAGACTGCTGAAAATGGTTACCTTTCAAAAAGAAAGGATGAACCCATGTGACATTGATGGCCTTTTCACTGTGCCAGTTTCTCAATGGTAGCAATCCTTGGGGTATGTACACCCTTTACAGATTCTTGGGCAATGAGCTAGTGTGTTGAATGCCATGAAGTAAACATGGATTATATTCTTGGAGTATGACTTTTACCTAGTGATATGCAATATTTTTCCAAATAAAAAGCATGGCTATAATATGGAATAGAATGTTAAGGTTACATCAATATTTAGGATAAAATAGGTAGTTCCAAGAAATCTTAGAAATATAGGGGACCTTTATCAACTAAAGACAAGCATCCATTTTTGTCAACTCTTAGAAGCACTTTAGTGGAAGTTTAGAGTCTCTCAATTTAGTATAAATGGTTTAGAACTAATATACATTCTGTGGTTCTGGTACAAGATGACTCTCAAAGAATCAGACCTTCCAGGGTCTCTTCAATGACCAAATAAAATTTAGAATGGCAAATAAAGCCAGTCACAATCTATCCTCACTCAAGTTGTAGTCTCCTATCTCCTAGTTCTCAGTGCATTTCCCATACTCCAGCCACATTCTGTGATACCGCTGTGTGTAGAAGCCAGCACAGCTCTTCTGAAGTTAATCCAAGGATGATGATAATGAAACAACAAAGCTAGGATGGGTGTGCACACAGGTTAAAATTGGCTAAACCTCTGCCTGTGCTCATTCACTGGTCCTGTTTGGTCACAGCACTGTACCTTTGTATATCCCACTTGCTCTGCCCAGAATTTGTATAAAGCCTGGTTTTTTTTTGGGGGGGGGGGGGTTTTTTAGAGCCAGAGTCTCACTTTGGCGCCCTCAGTAGAGTGCCGTGGCATCACACTGCTCACAGCAACCTCCAACTCCTGGGTTTAGGTGATTCTCTTGCCTCAGCCTCCCAAGTAGCTGGGACTGCAGGCGCCCACCACAACAACTGGCTATTTTTTTCTTACAGCTATCACTGTTGTCTAGCTGGGCTGGCCTGGGCCAGATTCAAACCCGCCACCCCCAGTGTATGTGGCTGGCGCTGTAACCACTGTACTACAGGCACTGAGACAAGAAAGTTTTTAATGATTTTCTCTATGACTTTTGAACTTGAATTAGTCCAACTCTACTCTCTCACTGATCTCCCTGATCTGAATATTTTCTTATTTCCAAATATAATAGTTAACACATGACTAATATATTCAGTGTGCCACGGGTCATAAAAATTATTTGAGCATTTATTAATTTGTTGAATGATTAATTCTCAAATGACACAAAAATAAAGATAGGGTAATATTTGAACTAGTCATTAAACACATAAAATAGGCAATTTTTTATTTTTTATGTTTCATTCTGTGCACAAACATAATTGATGTATTCCGTTTTCAGTTATAGTATATATAAACTTTAAATCCAAAAGTGGAGTTCAATATATTTATTGATATTCAGATTACATTTAGAAATTTGAAAGTGTCTGAAATACAATTTCTATTAAAGTGTTCCAACATTAATAACTTCTTAGTCACTTTTTTATTGTGATTTAATAATATGCTTGCAAACAGACCTCTCCATAAACATTAAACAGATGTCCTATAATCAGCTAATTTTTCCAGAATCTAAAGTTTAAATTGGCAGTGCTATTTTAGGCCAAATTTGAAGATGTGAAAATTTCCATAGCATTCTCTCTTATAGACTGAGCATAATGCTTGAAGTGCAATATACTTACCCACTTTTTACCAAAAACTTTTAATTTTAGGCCATATTTGATTTTATACCTAAGTTCTATAGTATTGTATTGCTATGCCAAATATTAGTAATTTACAATGGAATATTCTGATTTCACAAAGTCAGTTCACAACAGACTTTTGCTTTATCAGAGATAAGACTTATTTTACCTATCATAATAGAAAAGAAATGTTAAAGAAATGTTAAGATATTTTATGTTAATCTTGGTTAAATTACAGGGTAATTACTTAGGCTGCCTACAGTTAATTAAAAAATATAGCTCTACAGTATACTTTAGATTGAATGTAATTAATTACAAACAAATTAGTATGCCTAACAAGATTTTTTTCCCTTCTTCCCCCTTCCACCCACCTTTCCAGATTAGAAATTCTTACAATACAACTAAATGTGGGTTCTGGATTATAAGTTAAACAAAACATCTTTTTGGCATCCTAATTATAGTAACGGAGTTTTATATAAAAATATTACTTATATTTTAATTAAGATGTCAGTTAAAATTTCATTTTAAATACCTGTTGATGACCACTACATTAAATTTAAATTATCCTAAAAAGTCTAAAATACACAGAGTGAAAACGTAGAAATCAATTTTTTACTCACATGAAAAGGTTATTCTGGGGACTCTAAAAGCATAAATGAAAGTATTTCTAGAAGTTTACAGCACAATAACAAATACATGAATAAATATATTCTATTTTAGAATTAGGTAAGTTTAAAAACCAAATGACTGTGGCAGAATGGCCACAGTTTACAACTTCTAAGATTGCAAAAGAGATCACTTTAAAGAAATCATGTTGCATGGTTTTTGCATTTTATGGTTCTGCTGGGTCTCTTAGGTGTTTGTTCTGGGCATAATTAGGAGAATACATTTCTTTTGACATCAACTTGTACTCAAACTTAAAAGATGCAAATATGATCGAAGAGACAGATTTACCTCAGGGTGCAAGAGGAATAAAAGTATATATATGCTTAATAATACAAGCCATGTACAAAAGACATAAAAAACAAAAATGATATTACTTTATGAGTCACATATTGAATATGAGTGGAATGATCAGGTAATTATTTTTAAAAGTTCTATTATTTTTACATTTTAATTCTACATAAAAATGTGAAAATTAAACAAAGGAAATAATTATGAATCACATGATTGAAGAAATCCAAACGTAATTCTTATATAATATAGGTAAAAATAATTACATTTAAAAAGACTAAAACTTTTCAGTTATGTATGTTCTTAAAACTCACCAAAGTTTTACATACAAAATTTTGTCCTTACTTTAAATTATCTTTAAATATTATATAGTATAGCTACAGTTATACAAATGTCTTCTAAATTAAATTCAAAATTGTTAATAATTCTCCAGATAATTAGATATTTTAATATAATAAATTAAATTAATAATGCTTTCTAAAAAATAGGTTATATATTTAATATTTTATTGAATAGTTAATATAAAATAATTAATATTTGTTTTTTAAGGCAATTTAATTGTAAAATTGAAACAGAAGTATGCTTGTGTAAGTACACAAACTATGTCTACAACTGAAAAATGAGTTTGCTTAAAAACTGTCTACTTGTGCAATTCTACTTTTTATTTTTATTTTTCACTATATAATGACTGATACAAACATAGGATCATAAAATGTCCTTATGACTTGAATCAATGGAGGGCTATGCATTTTTTCTGCTTTCAAATTATTTATTAGATGACTTCTAAAACCTAGACTAACTCTGTTATATTTTATGGTTTTGTCTCCTAACGTGCTGACACAGTCATTTTGTCATTGATGCATGTTTAACAACCTTTTGTAGATTACTGATCCTTGGAGAGACATATAAAAAACTTGCAATTACTATGGTTGATTATTCAGTTAATATGAGTAAAGCAAGTATAAATTTGCTACCGATATAGGTTAAAGTTATTATAACTAAAACAGGAGATTTTGAGTTAAATGTTCTTTCTCATGTTGTTTAAACAAATCTTGTTTCTAGAGATTAGTAACAATTAAAGCAGATGTATTTCATATTACTTGAATTATACTAGGAAACAGTAAGCCTTTTTTATTCATGTGGCTAAACACTATTCTAACTAAGGTAATATACTAATGGCTCTTTAAAATTAACATAACATAATTTACATAAATCTAACTTTTAAAATAAATCATATATTAATATAAGGAAAAACTATAAAGATTAGATTTCTAAACTAGAAAACCAATGGAAATTCAGAATTTCTTTTAATTTATTTTTTTAGAGACAGTCTCACTTTGTTGCCCTTGGTAGAGTGCCATGGTGTCATAGCTTACAGCAACCTCCAGCTCTTGGGCTTAGGTGATTCTCTTGCCTCAGCCTCCTGAGTAGCTGAGACTACAGGTGCCTGACATAATGCCTGGCTTTTTTTTTTTTTGTTGCAGTTTGGCTGGGGCCGGGTTTGAACCCACCACCTTTGGTACATGGGGCCAGCACCCTACTCACTGAGCCACAGGTGCTGTCCGGAAATTCAGAATTTTTTAGTGAAAAATATATCGAGGTAATACTAAATCAAAAAGATTAATGTAGTATACACAAAAGAACTACACAAGTAGTATTTGTGCTACTCCCTTACTTTAATGGGTGTGGGGAGTTTCATAGGGAGTTTCAGATGTTACTAAAGATTTTTGACTAAAAAGGTGAAAATAATTTGCTTTGATACCCTCAATCTTTAAATACTACTCATAACATTAGCATTTTTGTTATCCTATTTTCCTTTCTTCACAATCTAAAAATTAAAAGATCTAAAGGTTATTAAAGTTTAGAACAAAGAGTTACATATAACCCAATTCAGAATTTTAAGCTGTCCTTGCTTATATGTCATCAGGCCTTCATTCTATAATAAAGTTTATTCTTTAGTTAACAACAGAAAAAAAAATTACCAATTTTGGCTACTACAGGTGGCAGAATATGAAGCCACAATATGCCCATGATTAAATTCCACTAGTTATATCTTGGGCATTTTAAGTAATAATGAGGAAATGTATAAGAATCAAGTACATATAAGAATGTTTTGTTAATACTGAGGTACAAGTTTACAGAAAAGGCCAGGTGAAAGTTTGGATTGTACAGAATATGTCCCCCCCCACCCTTTTTTTAAAGAGACAGGGTATTGCTCTACTGCCCAAACTAGAGTAAAATGGTATCATAATACTCACTGTAACCTTGAACCCCTGGGCTCAAAGTGATCCTTTCACCTCACCTCAGCCTTCCAAATAGCTAGAACTATTGGCATGTACCACCATGCCAGGAAATTTTTTTTTATTTTTTATGGAGATGGACTCTCAGTATGTTGCGCAGGTTGGTCTCAAACTCATGGCCTCAAGCAATTCTCTGGTGTTGGCCTTCCAAAGTGCTGGTATACAGGTGCGAGTCATTGGACCTGGCTAAAATATGCCTTGTTATTGCTTAATTGTCATTAAGCTTCACCTGTATTATATGATTACTGCATCTTGAATATTCTTTTTTGTGTTTCCCATGTATCCAATTTAATGTTAGGAAAACCACAGTTTAAGAATTTAAGAAAATACTTAGTTGATCACAGATCTATACAGATGCCATTCATTAGAGGAAGATGATTAAAAGTCAGAATGACTGATGAAATTAACCTGTCAGATATATGGCTATTAAAGGACAACTTTTTTTTTTGAGACAGAGCCTCAAGCTGTCACGCTGGGTAGAGTGCTGTAGCATCATAGCTCACAGCAACCTCCAACTCCTGGGCTCAAGCAATCTCCTGCCTCCGCCTCTCTTGTAACTGGGATTACAGGCACCAGCCACAACACCCTGCTAGTTTTTGGTTGCAACTGTCATTATTGTTTGGTGGGCCTGGGCTGGATTTGAACCCACCAGCTCAGGTGTATTTGGCTGGGGCCTTAGCCACTTGAGCCACAGGCACTGAGCCAAAGGATAACAGTTTACAAATTCACTTTTACCTATGAGATTCTCTCATTCTGATTAAGGATACTTTGTGGCATATGTTATTATATTATTACTTTAAATAATAGTTCCTGGAGTGTTTGACTTTAACAAAAGGAAACTCCCTGAACTAAAATAAAAAAAATTTACTATTACCCAAAGTGAATTATATAAACAGAAACATATTATATTAACATATGAATTATTCTTTAATAATTTTCTTTGGTTCTTAGTTTATTTTTTTTTAGTGCCACAACAATCACTTTCATATTAAAGCATTCACTCATTCATCTGACTACAATTTTTTACACTACTATAATGTATACTGTGTTGTAATCAAGGTACTGGCAACACAATAGTAAACCAGAGAAGAGTCCTATCCTCAGAGAACTAACATTCTGGCAGGAAATAGACCATAAACAAGTAAATAAAAAATAAGATAAAGACATGGAGTCCCAGAGGTAGGGTATAAGAAAAGGCAAAATTAAGAAGTCTGAGAAGGCCTCTTTGACAAGATAATATCCGAATGGTGACTGAACAACAATTAGGAACTGCCTGGAATATATGGTAGAACAGTAATAGTACAGTGTTTAGGAATAAGACTAAATGAACGAAATATAGTGCCTAAGGGACACGTTATATGAAGTAAAGCTGGAGGGAAGGTAAAGGTCAGAACATGTTGGACTGAAATGTCAGGGTGAGGAGTCTAGACTTTATTACAATTGTAATGAGAAGCCATCGAATAATGTTGAGATACAACCTGGTTTACTTTTTTTTTTGCAGTTTTTGGCCCAAGCTGGGTTTGAACACCCCCCCCCCCAACATATGGGGACGGTGCCCTACTCCTTTGAGCAACAGGCACCGCCCCACCTGGCTTACTTTTTGAAAAGATTGCTCCAGCTGCTCTGTGGAAAATGCATAAGGAATGCTGGGGGAAGCAATAACCAAAACAGGGCAACCAGGCTCTTTAAGTTAATATGATTTAAACTACTACTTTAGATAGATATGCACATATTTACTTTATTTTGGTTACCATTTTAAAACCAAATATTAGCATAAATGCCTGTCATTTGTTTGAAATTACTTACGTTAACCTGAGGCAACTCTCTTAAGAACTTATATTGAACCTATAGGAGGGTTAAATTTTCCTTTAATTCCTCCTCACTTTATCTGGTACCTATTTTATAGTAAGTACTTCAGATTTAAGGGTGAGCATTGTATATTCTATTCATGTTTCTTTTTTTCTCAGGATGAAAATAATGAGGAAAGGAAGACCCATACCTGGTTTTTGATAGCTCTTTCTAAGTTTTATTAGAAGCACTGTACTTGATGCACTTTATTTAGTCAAGTACTCTGAAAGTACTCTTGGACTTTGATAGATTCTGAGACCATTTCATTTTAATTAGATTAATTTATCCTGTGGCTCAACCTACTACCACTCAACCCAGATCTTCCCCACCTCTCTGCAATAGCTTTTCCTACTCTCTCCTTAGGCCATGGTTGGCAAATAGGAAAGATCAATGAGAGGATTCATGTCTTTGGGCCTTCGGGTATCTTTTTCACCTGAGCATCACTCTCAGATAATCTTATTATTTTCTTGGATTTTTTCTTCTAGTAAATTCTAGTATGCCTGGAGATAATGCTCTCTTTTTTATCTTTGCTCCCTGCCAAGAAAACCAGAATGACAAGCTCTGTTTCTTTTTACTCCTTCTTGTAAAAAACACAGTTGGTAGGGGAGAATTATGTCTCTTGAGGGATTTTCAAGGTCTTTTTCTTGAGTTACTAATTGTTCCCTCAGTTTCCATCTTTCCAGACTGGAGAAAATTAGGTTCATCTTTCAGGATTTTACTTAATCCCCTTCCTGATTCTTCCCACCACTGTACTGCTCCAGAAGGGAACAGACAGAGAAGCCATGGCAATCCCTAAGATATGTTATCGCTCTCTTTCCCTGGCTGTCATTTTTCAGAGATTATGGTTATAATTCCATGCACAAATATGTAGATTCTATTATTATTTGGGGTGTTAACAGGGCTTAGATAATTAACTGATTAGGGAAAAGAGCAGGAAAAATGTTAAGCCAAAATTTCCATGAAGTTTAGAAGAGTCACAGAAAGAGACTGCTATAATGTATGTTATATACTATAATTTATGCTTAGAAGTAGTTTGTTAGTAGTTCCTAACCCTGCCCAAGCATCTTGCTAGGTACATTCTACATAACAAACACGTACATAGTAAGTAAATGTAAATACTATATGGTACCAGGTACTGTTTTAGGAACTTCATGGAAACACAAACACACATCCATTTAATTATTACTATAATACTATGAAATAAGAGTAGGTATTGTCTCTACTTTATAGATGAAATGAATCACAGAGAGGTTAAGTAACTTGCCCAAGGTCATCCAGCTGTAAAGTGTTAAAATCAGAATTCAAATTCAGGTATTGAGCTACCTTGCAGGGGCTTCAAAACAATACATGCATTGTTCCCACGTATTAAAAATCTAGACTGCTAATTTAAGCCAAAGCTGAGAACAAAAATACCAAAATATAGGCCTCTCAACTTCTAGATAAGTGTAATTTTCACTAATTCTCGTGTATTAAATTCTGATCTCATTTAATTACCCTATATTCCTAACAGGTAGGTATCATCACAATTTTAAAGAAATAAAAGAAGTAAAGCAAGTTAGTGGCACAGCAGCAGGGAAATCTGAATCTCTCAATCTCCAAAGCCCTGGTTATGACCATACCTTTCTTCACCTGTTTAAATGCAGAATGTACTCCTCTGTAACAAATATTTTAGTCCTTTAACTTATTTTTATCAAATTCTATGTAAGCTCATTTTGATTTATGACAATAATGTTATTACTCTGAATTATCTGTTAAATGTCAATTTTAAGGAAAGTAGTTGGGCCTAATTTTACACATTTAATCCTAAAGAATAATTCTGAGGGTAGAAGTCCATGGTTGGAATGATTAGTGTTTGACACATAGGACCTGTCCAGCCATACTGTAGTATTAGTTTTGTGAAACTCTGGTTACAGTAAGAAATAGCTATTTTACCCTAAACTAATGTCATTCGCTACCCTAAAAAAAGATAATTAAATCTCAGCCAGGAAAATTAACACACATATTGCAACCCTTTCTACATTCTTCTATGTTCTAACACTCAGTTATTATCTCTAACCTTTGGTTTGCTTATGAAAGCCAGTAAATCATGACAAATCCTCTGAAAAATTTATATTTACAAGAGTCAATGGTTTAGGAAAAGATATTAATTTATGAAGCAATATTTTTTTCCAGAAATATACACTTACTTCTGCTTTTTTACGAGCTTCTATAGCTTTCATAAGCATCATATGTTGTCGCCTTCGCTCTCGTTCCTATTAGGCCAGATAAAATTAGGGAAATAACTCAACCAGAGTTAATAGTTTGATTTTCAAATGGAAAAACAAACAAACAACAATTAAAAAAACCCAAAAAAACTCAGTATAGCATGTTTAGCATTTATAGACAAGTCACAGTAAATACTAAATATAAGACAAGAATGGCCAGTCTGTGCATGTTTTAGTTCAGGTTTAGAAAGCGAATACAAGAACAATCAAAAGCAAAAAGGTAAAGCAATGAACATGGAGACAGTGTAAACAGAAGCATACAAAATTTACTTATGGTCAGTTGTGATGCTCCTTCAAAAGCTGGCAGAACAAAAAGCATAATGGTTGGCTGGAACAGGTCAGTTACCTTACATCTGCTATTAGAAAAACCACAAATACTTGCTATGGCCAATTAAACTAAAGGTGGTGTTGTTCTTAAATTTTTAGATCAGGAAGAAATTGATTTATGGTTATTTTCACTAAATGGTTTTAGAACTGGTTATTTTTATTTTAAGTACAAAATAATTTTGTAAATCCAATAAGCCACCAACAAATTAGAAAGTTTTTAAAAATGCTTTTATACCAATTTAGTTAAGCTAGTTTTATTTCATATGTCATACCAATGAAATAGGATATTCCTATTTACTGATGTCTGCCACTTGATGCACTTTTTAAAGCCACAAAAGCTGCACCATGGGCTGATAAGAATCTAAAAGGAAAAGTATGCAAATAAGGCAAGCACTAGCTTAATTTGATAATCTCATTTTATTTTAAATTTTTAAAAATCACATTTATATTATCTGATCAATTTTTTAAAGCATATTTGGTCCCCTCAAAGGGATATTTCTAAAATTATTTTTAAAATTTACCTATAAAACCAGAATATATTTCATATTCTCTCATCAAACAAACTCAAAATTGCCACTGTATTCGATGGCAGTTTTGCATCTAGAATGATGGGAGAATATGCTCCAAAATTGTATCTAATTGTATAGTGATCCAACTTTCCTTGTGACATCAGTAATGTAAGTTTTTAGAGAGCAGCCTTATTTAAGGCTTGTACAATTCAATGAAAAGTCTTGGAGATGCATCATACTTCTTTATAGACAGACAAGCAGATGTATGCAATGCACTGTGCTGTAAAGCCATGCAGCAGTATGTAATATGACAGCAGCCAGTGCTACACTTTATGCATTGCTATGACAACCATATCACAACCAAATCACAATGCGGTGTTAGATGTACAAAAATAAACATACCCATACCATATCTAGTCTATGCCTCTCCAACTCCTGGTAGAGAGAGTTGGCACAACATTATGAAACAGAAATCACAGAGTCATAAAACCAATTTTTAACCCCCCAAAAGACACCAATACCAAAGCAAGACAATCAACTGTAAGATGAAGGAACAACTTAAGCAGAAATTTTACCAGAAATTTTAAAGTAAATACTTCAAAGACTTCCCCCAAATAGGTTTAAGCAATATTATAAAATGTACATTTTAACAGTTATACAGTTGCATAACTGTATGTATACAGACCTGATGTTTCAGAAGAACGGCTTGCTGTCTTCTCATTTCTTTTTCCTTAAAAATAAGAAACTTTTAATATATGGTTTTTAGGATGGATTTAAAACATGCTGAAAGTATTAGAAGTTCCTTTTCAGAGCTTCTGTAGTCTTTCATTAGACTGAATCATACGAAATTGTCAATACTCAATTATCTTTTACTTATAAAATGGCAATCCAATTTCATATATAATACTTACATAAAAATCATGGCAAGGATCTTTTCTCAGCAGTCATTTCATGATAAAATTCAATGAATGACCTACCAGCACACTTCAATAGCACATTCACTTTACGGAGTAGCTAGATAGCCAGAACATATTGATATGACTCACACATGTTTTAAAATTAATTTAATACATTATGTTGCAACCTTCAAGTCCAGCTGATTAGAACTATTTCCACTCTAAATATAAACTCCCAAGGGCGGCACCTGTGGCTCAAACGGGTAGGGTGCCGGTCCCATATGCCAGAGGTGGCAGGTTCAAACCCACCCCCGGCCAAAACCAGTCAAAAATAAATAAATAAATAAAAGGTTACATTAAAAAAAAAAAAAGATTCTAAAGAGTAAGTGGGTATCATGAAGTCTAGAATTACCTCTACTAGTAACCATAAATAACAAGACTACATGCCACAGAAATAAGAATGATTAACTGCATACATACATTGGTGAATAAACTCCCAAATGTACTCTAATTAACATTTTTCATTTCAGTATACTACATATGAATGAAAGTGAGAAAGACTATGAACATGCCCACCTATATGACTCAGGGCACCATCTCAAGGGGATGGAACTTAATGGAAACCAATCTAGGAATATTACCAATTTTAATATTTTTATAAAGGCAAAATCTGGATAAAATTAAGTAATAAGGGCAGGCATGAAAAGAGCAAAAAATCTTTTTTTTTTTTTTTTTTTTTGAGACAGAGCCTCAAGCTGTCCCCCTGGGTAGAGTACCGTGGCAACACAGCTCATAGCAACCTCCAACTCCTGGGCTCAAGCGAGTCTCCTGCCTCTGCCTCCCAAGTAGCTGGGACCACAGGCACCTGCCACAACGCCCAGCTATTTTTTTTTTTTTTTTTGGTTGCAGCCATCACTGTTGCTTTTTGGTGGGCCCGGGGCTGGATTCGAACCCGCCACCTTAGGTGTATGTGGCTGGCGCCTTAGCCACTTGAGCCACAGGCACCAAGCCAGAGCAAAAAATCTTAATAAATTACCATAGAAATGATAAACAGTTCTCTGACTTTACAAGATATGGTTATGATGGCTGTTTCTAGCATCAGCAGGTTGGCCTCCTTTGAGTATTTAGTTATCAGAGGTTGGAAGGTAAGGGACAGATGGGGAGCCAAGGGTACAACTCTCTCACACTGCGTGCCAGGAAATCTAAACAAAAACACCCCCAAATACTTGACATTAAAATAATTAATAATGGCTAATTTTATTATTGGCAAATAGCTGATAAAGTTTGGTTTTTGTTTCTCTAGGCTTTTCATTTTTAATAGATAAAACAGGTGCTCGATATTGACAAAGTTAAAAGGGGACAATCAGATTTGAGACAGTTTGTAACAGAAACATCAGTGACACACAAAATAGTTTTGAGGATGATTCTAGTCCAAAAAAACTATATACAGGTATTAAGCAATATTTAGTACTTCTGATTTGATATCTCATATTTAAAGAGCTCAAAGCGTCACATAAATCTGTATAATGGAATAAAAAATATACATACAATATACATACAAACAAAGGCACACATTATACATAGGTTGTGTCTGCTAAACATTTTTAGACAGCCAATGAGGAAAGCTATTTTTGTCATACAATTGATGCTGGCATAACATATTGTTTTTATTTTTAAAAAATAAAACTCTGATTCTCATCTAAACTAACCTTTATTCGTTTCTCGGCCTCCAATAATTTGGCATTTGCCGCTTCTTCCTTCTTTTTCTTTTTAGCCTGTGCATGCAAAACAGGTCTCAAAGTCATGCAACAGCATCACTACAACTTATAAATAATCTCAGACTTGAAATGAAGCTACATGTCTCACAAGTACAAAACAATACGTAACATATATGTAGACGATTACAGATTTTCCCCAGTACATGCTGTATTATTTCAAATTTATAGATTAGTATTAACAAACATAAAAATTCTTAAGAGTCCTAAGAATAAGACAACTTTTCTTCTCCGAGCTCTGTTAAAAGTCTTAAGTTTTATTTTATCTTAAAACTTAATCACAGAAAAAATGATTTTTGCTATTTATTGTTTTTCTGATTTTAAAAGCAAAAAGTTTAGAAAATGAGAGATCTTAATTGATAAGGAAAAATTTTATCAAGAATAAATCATACCTTTTTTTAAGATTTCTTTTTAATATTTGAAATTTGAGATAAATAAATCTATTTTTTGGCTAAATACATTAAATAAAATATGTTAAATATTATTTTCCCTATCATTGTGTATTGTGGTTAAATTTAAGTGTTTGTTTTTTTAACAGAATGAAAACTTTTAATTTTCCATGAAGCAATTATGACAATCAAGATCATGTTATAAAATATGAGTTTCCTAATCTTAAAGTCATTAACTACCTGGTAGTTTTATATCTAGCAGTTATTGTCAATTTACTTTAAAATAGAAATACAGGGTGGACATAAAGTTTGCATGCAATTTAAATTTTCAACATAGGAGTTTTAAAATTAATTTGAAATATGTATTGCATTTCTAGAAAGAAAAAAACTGTAACACAGAAAACCTCAGGTATTTGGAGTCCTCAGGAAATAAACTATTCTCTAAAGAATATAGCTCAAGGTGATAATAATTTTGAACATTAGAAAATTTATTTTCACAATTTTAGATGGAAATAAGTTTGAGACATATGCTTGCTTAGCCACAGTACACTAAACATAATTTGGCTTTTTCTTGATGACTCAGGGCAATTATTCTGAATATCAGTTGTTATACTGCACAGCTCCAGAGAGTAATGCCTTTGGGCTATTAAGGCATTTAAAATTGCTTCCTATTCATCTAAAAGATTACAGATTGTTGCTAGGCTTTTGAGTTCCTATATATGCTAGCTGATGTTTTTCTATATTTTTCCCTTGCTGTCTTTTGGATTTTTTGCTATTGCCTATATATGTCTCCTATCCCTATTCTAATCAGCTTGTAGGAAAAAGGAATATGCTAGAAACTAGAAAAACAAACTGATAAAAACTGTTTCTACATTTAAAAATTTACATTCATAATCTACCATGGAATTAGAAAAACATCAAAAAATATTTCCTTTCATTTTGGAATGCTTACTTTTCTAAATATTTGTTTCTAAATTAAAAGTAAATATCTGACAATAAGCCCTAATGACTTTTCTACAAGTAAAGAAAAAGAAGTTCTTTTACTTTTGTCAAAGTAAAAAGTTTTAGAACTTGAACTTTATTAGAACTATAGAGGCTGTTCAGATGTTTCTCTTTTTCTTTTGTCTTGTTTCCTGGGTTTTAACTCTTAGGATTACATGGGGTTGGTAAAATTAAACTCTTACTCTATGCATCAAGTCTAAAGAAAATTTCCAATGAACAAACTAATGTGTATTAGTGAAAGAATATATAGGAAAGATTTTTATTTTTGCAGACTTTGAGATATATGACATTATTTTAACTAAATTAAATTTAAGAAATGATCTACCTCTAGAATTTGTTGAGCTCGAAGTTCCTTTTCCATTCTGATTTGCTGTATCCTTTTAATTTTTTCCTATAGGAAAAATTATGATAATTTCAGATAATAAAATAAATATTTAGGTAAAGACAGTTTAAGTGGAATCAAATTAATATCTAAATTCTTAATTTTGTATAAGTACAAAATTACCAAAGGCTGTTTATGCTGGTCTAAAAATTTATTTAATATTTTAAAATGTCTTAAATTAAGATGATTTTATAAAATTTCTCATAATAATTTATAAAATGCAAATGCTAAATATACAGAAACTAGGTAAATCAAGCTGATTAAACTTATATAGCCTGGGTCAGCACCTGTAGCTCAGCAGCTAGGGTGCCAGCCACATTTACCAGAGCTGGTGGGTTCGAACCCAACCCAAGCCTGCCAAACAATAATGATAATTACAACAACAACAACAATAAAAAAAAAGAAAAAAAGCTGGGCGTTGTGGCAGGCACCTACAGTCCCAGCTACTTGGGAGGCTTAGGCAAGACAATCACTTAAGCCCAAGAGTTTGAGGCTGCTCTAAGCTGTGATACCATGGCACTCTACTGAGGGTGGCAAAGTGAGACTCTCAAAAAAAAACCCAAAAACTCATGTAGCCTAAGGATCTTTGTAAATACTTGCAATTATAAATAATAATTTAAACTAAATATAAGGGAGAATAGTAGAAAGAATAGTTTAGTGGAAGTCAGAAAGTATAAGGCTAGTTCTGGGTTATTGTCATTTATCGAATAATCTTGTGCAAATACTAACTATTCTTTTATAAAAGAAGTGCTTGCTCTTTCTCACTTTGTCATGATAAAATAAAAAACCCTCTTTAAGAAGTAGATAGTGACACAAATGTAATAGATTATTGCTAACAATAATTTCCATTCTAAAATTTATTTCACACACTGAATAACATTAATAATGACTACTATGACATTGCTTTTAACTACCACAATTAGTCCATTTCAGAAATCTGTATTATTATTTAAAAATTGATTAGTTATATTTTAATATTCCAAGGAATTATTTACATGACATAATTGGTGTACACCAATGGTCCTCAACCTTTTTGGCACCAGGGACCAGTTTTGTGGAAGAGAATTTTTCCACTGCCCAGAGTTGGGAACGGATGGTTTGATATAAGTCTGTAGGTAATCAATCCACTATAGCCTCTGTGAAGTCAAACCTCTCTGTTACTGATGATCTGTATTTACAGCCACTCCCCAGCACCAGGATCACCTCGTCAACACTATCTCAGACTGACAGGCATTTGATTTTGTTAAGGAGCACAACCTCGAGATCCCTCATATGCAGAGCAGGTTTCTCATACCTATGAGAATCTTATGCCATCACTGATCTGAGAGAAGGTACAGCTGAGGTGGTGATGCGAGCAATGGGGAATAGCTATAAATACAGGTGTCAGCTCCCACTGCGCAGCTGGTTCTTAATAGGCTAGAACACATCATCTAAACATAATGAACTTATTATTGGTTATGTTTTATAATTTATTGATCATGTAAATTTTGATGAGAGTTTACATTTTGATTTTTAAAAATATTTCATACGCTATGAACATACTGTAAGCAATTTCATGTTCATAAATCCCTTCTAAAGTCCCAAACTGGTAATGATGACAATAAACACAAGTTTTTGAAAAGACACCCAAAGTTTCCCAGTTACAAATTATACTTGTCCTAGAATTTATGGAGCCAACATATTTTATGCTGCTATATCTCACAGTACCTACTCTAGTTTCCAGATGTTACTTGTACTTCTGAAATTATGCTTTAAAAGGTATTTTGCTGGCAGCTGCTGCTGCTACTGCCACCCCTGCAGCTGCTGTGCTGCGCCCTTCAGCCCAGTGGGTCCGAGCCAGAGCAGTGTGCAGACTCCTGTACCAAAAGGACTCATCGAAACCTTAGGCCAGAGGCACTGGTAACTTAAAGAGCAAGAGGAAGTGAAAGGAAAACTAGGGCAAGGAAACAGATAACAGAAAACACTCATGAGGAAGAATCAGCAGAAAAATCCTGGCAACATTAAAAACCAGTCTAGAGCAACCCCCCAGTGGACTGTGAGGTAGTTACTGCAGTGGATACCACTTATAAAGAAATGTTAGAAATGACAGAAGGGGAATTTAAAATACAGATGATGAAAACAATGAAGAAAATTTCTGAGAAAGTGGAAAATAATCAAAAAACAATGAAGGAAAATGCTGAGAAAGTAGAAAATAAACAAAAGAAAATCCCCAAACAGAATCAAATATGAGATGAACGATATGAAAAATATAAAAAGGATATAGCAGAGTTGAAGGAATTGAAGCAGTCAATTAGGGAACTCAAATATGCAATAGAAAGTATCAAGAACAGATTAGACCATGCAGAAGAAAGAATCTCAGAGGTAGAGGACAAAGCTCTTGAGACAACTCAGATAGTTCAAGAGGTAGAAAAGAAGAGAGAGAAAGCAGAAGGTTCACTGACAGAATTACAGAACTTTACGTAGCCTTCAAACATACGAGTTATTGGTATCCCAGAAGGGGAAGAAGAATGCCCCAGAGGAACGGAAGCCATACTAGAGGATATTATAAATGAAAATAATATTACAAAGGAGAATATTACAAATGAAAATTTCCCAAATATCACCAAAGATTCTGACACACTCCATTCAGAGGGATATTAGACCCCAGGTTGCCTCAACTCTAACAGAGTTTCTCCAAGACATGTTGTGATGAACCTGTCCAAAGTCAAGACAAAAGAAAAGATTCTTCAAGTTGCCAGGAGTAAGTGCCAGTTGACCTACAGTGGCAAATCCATCAGGGTGACTGCAGACTTCTCTAATGAAACTTTTCAAGCAAGAAGACAATGGTCATCTACCTTTAATCTACTTAAACAGAACAATTTCCAGCTCCGAATTCTATATTCTGCTAAGCTAAGCTTTAAAATTGACAGAGAAATCAAATCATTTACTGATATACAAACATTGAGGAAATTCGCCACAAGACCAGCTCTATAGGAAATACTTCAACCTGTTCTACACACTGACCATCACAATGGATCAACAAAGTAAGAACTCAGAAATTAAAGGACAGAACCTAGCTTCCACAATGATGCAAAAGATTAAACTAAGCAATGGACTCTCACAAAATAAGGTGAATAGAACACTACCACACTTATCAATTATCTCAATAAATGTTAATGGCTTGAATTCCCCATTGAAGAGGCACAGATTGGCTGATTGGATTAAAAAACACAAGCCATCTGTAGGAAACACACCCAGCTTCAAAAGACAAAGTAAAACTCAGAGTTAAGGGTTGAAAGACACTTTTTCAGGCAAATGGAATTCAGAAGAAAAGAAGGGTTGCAATTTTATTTCAGATACAAATGGATTTAAAGCAACTGAAGTGAAAAAAGACAGACTTCACATTGGTCAAGGGAAAAATACAAAAAGAAGACATTTCAATTCTAAATATTTATGCACCCAAATTAAATGCTCCCAGATTCTTGAAACCGACCTTACTTAGTTTGAGCAATATGATGATATCCTATAATACCATATAACAGAGGACTTTATGTAGCTGGACAGATCCTCTAAATAGAAATTAAACGAAGATATAAGAGACTTAAATGAGACCCTAGAACAACTGTGTTTGATAGACATATATAGAACACTCCATCCCAAAGCTAAAGAATATACATTCTTCTCATCAACCCATGGACCATCCTCCAAAATTGATCACATCCTAGGACAAAACAAACCTCAACAGAATGAAAAGAACTGAAATTTTACCTTCTATCTTCTCAGACCCCAAGGCATTCAAGGTGGAACTCAACTCCAACAAAAAACGTTCACCCCACAAAAAGGCATGCAAATTAAACAACCTTATGCTGAATAACAGTGGGTGCAGGAAGAAATAAAAGAGGATAACATATGCTTCCTTGAGCATAACAACAATGAAGACACAAGCTGCCAAAACCTGTGGGATCCTGCAAAAGCAGTTCTGAGAGGAAAATGTGTCACTTTGGATGCCTACATCCGAAAACCAGAAAGCATCAACAAACTCACAAGCCATGTTATGGAACTGAAAAAAGAACAATCTAAGCCTAAACCCAGCAGAAGAAAAGAAATTAAATCAAAGATCAATGAAATTGAAAACAAAAGAATCAGTCAGAAAATTAATGAAACAAATTGGATTTTGTTTGTTTGTTTTTTTTATTTTGTTTGTTTTTTTGGCCAGGGCAGGGCTTGAACCCTCCACTCCTGGTATATGGGGCTGGTACCCTACTCCTTGAGCCACCGGCACTGTCCAGAAGTTGGTTTTTTTTTTTTTTTAAATAAATAAAATAGGTATACCTTTGGCCAGACTAGAAATAGAAAAGTAAAATCTCTAGTAACCTCAATGAGAAAGGATAAAGGGGAAATAACAACAGATGCCACAGAGATATAAGAGATTATATCTGAATACTACCAGAAACTCTATGTCCAGAAATTTGACAATGTGAAGGAAATGGATTTGGAATCATACCCTCTCCCTAGACTTAGCCAGGAAAAAATAGATCTCCTGAGCAGACCAATTTCAAGCACTGAGATCAAAGAAACAATAATAAGTCTTCCAACAAAAAAAATGCCCTAGTCCTGATGGCTTCACACCAGAATTCTATCAAACCAAATTGAGGAGGAAGGAATCTTCCCCCAACACATTCGAGGAAGCAAATATTACCCTGATACCAAAACCAGGAAAGGAGCCAACTAAAAAGGAGAACTTCAGACCAATTTCACCAATGAATATAGATGCAAAAATTCTCAACAAAATCCTAGCCAATAGATTACAGCTCATCATCAAAAAAGTCATACATCATGATCAAATAGGTTTCATCCCAGGGATGCAAGGCTGGTTTAACATATGCATGTCCATAAACGTTATTCACCATATCAACAGAAGCAAAAACAAAGACCATATGATCCTTTCAGATCCTTCAGCCTTAGGAGAAATAACCAAAGCAAATAGACAACCTACCTAATTATGGTAAAAAGAGTACTACAGTAGAACTTCCTTAGTTAACTACCTCCCTACATTGACTATCTCCTTAAGTTCATCTGATTTTCTTTCTTTTTTGGGTGGGGAGGGGGGGCAGAGTCTCAAGCTGTTGCCCTGGGTAGAGTGCCATGGTATCATAGCTGATAGCAACCTTAAACTCTTGGACTTAAGCAATTCTCTTGCCTCAGCCTCCCAAGTAGCTTCAGACTATAAGTACCCACCACAATGCCCAGCTATTTTTTTTTTTGTTGTTGTTGTTTCAGTTGTTATTGTTGTTTTAGCTAGCCTGGGGTGGGTTCCAACCAGCCAGCTGTGGCCAGTGCCTCTACCCATTGACTTATGGGCACCGCCCTTAATCTAATTTTCATAGTCCAGATATGCACTGCATGTACTCAGTGGATGTTCCTTATGTTGACCACCTCCCTGTGTTGACCAGTTTGTTACATTCCTTCCAGTGGCCAACTTACAGAGGTTCTACTATATATTGTTATTTTATATGTATTCTTAAAAATTTGAGAATTTGTTTTGCACAAGGCATAGTGGTCACCACTTTGCATTCATTATCTCATTTAATCTTCAGATACTGCAATTCTTCTTTTACAATGAAGGAAGCAAACTTAGAGGTTAAGTTATCCATCTAAGGTTGCAAAATTATTAAGTAACAGAGCCCATATTTAACTCTAGGTTGCTTGACACAAATTCTAAATTCTGAATCCAAACTCTGTATCAACTTTTTCTATTGCTTTAGTCAACACTGGGAGAAATCCTAGTGATAATCACATCAAGTTTAACTTGAGCTCTTTATTTAGCTATTTACAGAGTAATACAACTGATTTCATTTCATACTCAGAAATCACTACTTGCTGTTTAAAATTGTTTTAAAGAATAGTACTGGCTTGGTGCCTGTAGCATAGGGGTTACAGCGCCAGCCACATACACCGAGGGTGAGGGGTTGAAACTCAGCCTGAGCCTGCTAAACAATAAAAACTGTAACCAAAAAAAATAGCCAGGCGTTGTGGCGGGTATCTATAGTCCCAGCTACTTGGGAGGCTGAGGCAAGAGAATCACTTAAGCCCAAGAGTTTGAGGTTGCAGTGAGCTGTGACACCATGGCAGTCTACTGAGGGTGACACAGGAAGACTCTATCTTAAAAAACAAAACAAAACAAAACAATTTCCCCCCATTTCCTTTCTGTTTTAATGTCAATGCAAGTGACAATGAAAGAGCAGTCACAAGTTCCCTTCTTTCATGTAGTTGAATACCAGTTTCTCAATACCTGTAAGAACTTAAAAATTACTTAACTGACCTAAGCTTAATTTTGAAAACCACATGGACATTGTAGATATAAGACAGAACTCTAGATATGCTCAAACAATGCTATTGTCATTGTTTTGCAGTAGCAATTTTTAAGTAACTTGGAAAGAATTCAGAAGCAATGAGGGCAAACCTTATTCTATATAACTTGGATTTAGTTTTTTACTAATATTTCACAATGTATAAGATCAGTAAGCTTTTCTTATTAAAATTTGAACTTTCAAGCAATGTATTGCATTTACTGATATATTAATTTTTAAAAGCTTGAAAATTATTCAATACGTCAACTTATATTCAAAGTCTTCAGGAATCTTAAAAGTACTTAAACAAATTTACTGTTCAGTTATCATTTTTTAGAAAAGAGTGAAGTAGAAAACTTGTTAAAAAGTGAAGTAAAATTTTAACTAAAGGAAGAGGACAACTTTCTAAATAATATATATAACATTAATGTGAAAAATAGTTACTCAAGAACTGAAGATAATGCACACATGCGAATAAATCCTCAAAATAAGGTCCATGTTTTAAAAGTCAGTTCCAATGCATGAACATACCTGCTGTTTCATAATCTTTATCTGTTCTTTTTGTTTTCGCTTCTCCTCAGCAGCCATTATTGCTGTGATGAGAAACCAAAGCATAGATCAGAAAAAAGAGTGGAGAGAGCTCTCGTGAACCGCCCCCAACACTCACCCTTTACATTTGTCATCATTTAAATCACCCACCTTGTTGTTTTTTAGCTTCTTTAGCAACTCGAGCCTGTTCCTGCTTTTGAAGTTTTCTTAAAAGCTTTATTTGTGCTGCTTGCCTGGCTATTTCTGAAAAATACAAAATTTCAAAAAATCTTATTAACAACTTTACACAATTGCTAACCTAAAACAATAACTGTGTGAAAATGAAATGATTGTAAAGGATATAATATTTAAGAACATTGCCTAAGGTTAGACAGATAGCAAGCAGGAGAAAGGTATAGTAGAAAATGTCATGTTTACTTCCCTTGGAAATCATCAAATTACTTCATCAAAGATGAGAACATACACCGAAATCCAAAACAATGTTTTCTTAATCCTCATCAGAGAGGCTCACTTAAGTACATTTTTTTCACCTTTCAAGTAAACTTAGTAGGAAAGTAGATATTATTTGAAGAAGCATAACAGTCACTCTTAAAATAAGAAAATATGTAAAAAAGACAAAGACCTCAAAATAAAACAAACACAAATCTCCTCCCCTGCAAACTTTAGTATTTCAATCAGCAATACTAACAGTTAAGTTCCTGAGTTCAATGATATTTTCATGATTGAAGAGAGGGACTAAATCTTCTAAATAAAAATAATGTAGAATGTTACTGATTTTTAAGGACAATCTAGTTCTCATAATTTTCAAGGAAAAATGTATATATGACCCTGGGGTAGATGGACATGATTAATAGCATCAATTCTTCATTCTTCCCTCTATCTATGTCATATGCAATGTGACTTTGCAGCAGGTCCCATCAACAGGAAGACTATGTCTTCTTATCCCTTGATTTGGAATTCAACCACGCAAACTTCTATGCAAGAAGATATTAGCAATTCTAATAAAAGTAGAGATTAAAAATGTAATTGTACTCTTTCTCCTTTTACTCTTGTGCCTTGCCCGTTACTGAGGACATGACTGGACTAGGTTGTTGGAGATTGGGAGCCAGTTGACCATATACATGTGAGTAAGTCCAGGCAAGATCAGCAAAGTTGCTTACATAACTGCTATCTGATTCCATCTGCACAGTTAATGCCACTAAGATTTGATAGTTGTTTGTTATCCAGCATTATTGTGGCAACAAGCATACTGGATACAGAAAACATGTAATGCCATTGCTTTCCTCTGCTGGCAAATTTGATCTAAATAAGTCATCATGATATCTCTTATAAAACCATTTTAGGAAGTACTACTTTATAGTGTAGTGGATGGAAAGTGTAAGGAACCTACAAATTATATTCATTGATAATGAATATGACTGCTAGCACCTGAATCATTTGAGCTCTAATAATTCCTACCATTTACTGAATGCAGGCATTATTGTATTAAAGTTCATGATCTAATCTTCACAACTACCTCATAAAAATTATGCCTAGCTTACAAATAACATAACAATGGCTTATAGTTTTGTTTTGTTTTGTTTTGTTTTGAGACAGAGCCTGATGCTGTTGCCCTGGATAGAGTGCTATGGCATCACAGCTCACAGCAACCTCCAACTCCCTGGGCTCAAGCGAGTCTCCTGCCTCCACCTCCCAAGTAGCTGGGATTACAGGCGCCTGCCACAACGCCCAGCTATTTTTTGGTTGCAGCCGTCATTATGGTTTGGTGGGTCCGGGCTAGATTCAAACCTGCCAGTTCAGGTGTATGTGGCTGGTGCCTTAGCTGCTTGAGCCATAGGCACCGAGCCTTTTTTTTTTTTTTTTTGGTTTATAGAAGTTAAAAAGCAGAGCTAAGATATAAAACCCACATCTTTCTGACTCCATGGTCTATATGCTATGATCTCTAGAAATCTTTAAGCAAAATTTGAATGCCTTGAGATTTTAGTTAAAAACTTAACCTCATGTCTTTGTAACAGCTGAAATGAAGTTGGTTACTATGGCTAATTTTCCATTACTGAGATTTTTTTTAAAAAGGAAGGAAGGGATGTAAAAGGTTTATCTAGTAAAATGGAACTGTTAATGAATGATAAAATGGAAGCTGACAATAAAGTATATCTCCAACTTTCCAGTAATTCTCAATATTAGGTTATATGCATCACCCAAAGTTTCTGGGATCACACAGAAAGGATCTCCTGATCATTCAACACTATGAGAAATAAAAACCTATCAACTGATCCAGAGTGTCAGCAACCTCTGGTAATAACACACCCAAAGAATATCATTCTTATCTATAATAATGCCAGATAATTTTTTTCTAACATTCCAGAATTGAAAGTTTTGAACTCCACTATTCAGGCCTAACTCTGTCTTAAAATACAAAGATATGCTAAGTAATTAAAATGATGATTTCTAGAAAACGTGGCATAAGTATGATCTATTGCTCCAAGCAAAATTGATGTTTTCTCATAGAAGTTCAACTTTTAATAAGAAATTTTATAATATATATAAACATATATTTGGATATGCATTTATCAATCAATTTCAAACCACATACAAGGCACAGTAATTTTTATTTTTCAATTTTTTGGACAGAAAGAATATTAAAAGTTCCACTCAAATCTTTTCATTTTAGCAAGGAATATACAATTTTGACTAATTATTAAAAGTGTATATAGTTTAAATTTTACATTATAAATGTTTGGAGAAGATGTAAAAAAAAAAATTAGAGATACTATGGAAGAAAGAAGATGAGTTACAGACCTAGAAAAGTTCACCCAGACTCTGAGGAATAAACTATTTCTAGTGTCTTCTCATTTATTTGTTGTGTGGTTCATAAATCTATTATGCTATAATTAATTTTTGAAATATTAATCTGAAAAATATCTTTTATGGCTTAAGAAACTGTCTTAATTTTGAAGATAAAAGTTTATTTATTAAATAAAGTTTTATTTTCACACAAAATTAGAGATATTTTGGACATAGCCTTTTTCTTTGATTTTTAAACATTTTAACATCTCTAAAATCAGAATGTGTCTAACAATTTACAATACTTTTCCTTTGTAGTGTGTTACATGTTAAAATAATGATGCATCATATAGATTACTTATATAGCATCTCAGTTTCTATGATAGATGAAATGAAGGGGTTCTATACAATATTTTGGAAAATTTGAGATGTTAATAGTATTGGTGAATTAATAAACAAGTTTATTTATGTATGTGGAAAGTTTATCATATTCAAGCATTTTCAGTTTTTTTCTTCCTTTTTTTTTTTTAAAGACAGAGGTTCACTCTGTTGTGCAGGCTGAAGTACAATGGTGTCATCACAGCTTACTGTAACTTTGAATTCCTGGGCTCAAGTGATCCTCTTGCCTCAGCCTCCCAAGTAGCTGAGACTATAGGTGTATGCCACCATGCCTGGCTATTTTTCTATTTTTTGTATAGATGGGTTCTCACTATGTCGCCCAGGTTGGTCTGGAACTCCTAGCCTCAAGTAATTCTTTTTTTTTTTGTTTTTTTTTTGTAGAGACAAAGTCTTACTTTGTTGCCCTCAGTAGAGTGCCATGGTGTCACACTGCTCACAGCAACCTCCTACTCCTGGGCTTAGGCAATTCTCTTCCCTCAGCCTTCTGAGTAGCTGGGACTAACAGGCACCCGCCATAACACCTGGCTATTTTTTTGTTGCAGTGTGGCTGGGGCTGGGAAACCCGCCACCCTCAGTATATGGGGCCAGTGCCCTACCCACTGAGCCGCAGGCACCGCCCAAGTAATCCTTCTGCCTCAGCCTTCCAGAGTCGGCATTATAGGGCCTGGCCTCCTTATCAGATTGTTATCTGTACTTTCTGAGAAGTCAGAGCTCTCTTTTCACAATGTTTAGATATACATTCAAAACTCACATTTATCTCACTGCTCTGAATCCTTCTTCAAATTAAATCCAGTCTTTCAGTCTAGTTAAGTACTAGCAGTATGATAATATATAAGAGAAACTTCTAGAATCTTCTCAGATAATCCCCCAAACTGTTGATGTGGAAGTCTTTTAGCAATGAAAGAGGTGATAAAGTTATTCATTCTCTCTTTTCTTCTCCTCCCAATACCATGCAATCTATATTTCATATACCTCTAAATATTGATAATTATTTATTTACTATTCTTTAATCCTTATATGTACAATGAAAAAAAAAAAACACATGAACACAGTAAGATCAAAATTAACACAAGTTGCAAGATTCAAACCAATACAACAAGGGAGAACTATGGAATTGAATCAATTTGAAATCCTGAGGAAAAATACTGGGTAAACTTGAACTTCTCTTTTGTAATAATAAAAATATAGTTAATTTGGTAAATTTAAATTTGCCATGTTGGCTACCTGGTATAATGATACTTGTATTAAATTATTTTAGGGAGATGAATCTTAAGAAACCAATAAAATAACATATGAAATACTTGACTAACACACTAGGGCAAAAAAAAACTTACATGATATTGAGTTATGTACTAGGCAGTTAATTTACATGCCATCAGTTGAAGTATGAACTGGAACAAAAACTGAAAATGGTATACTATGTTTAAATATGTGCAATATATATCGATTGCAACAGTGTGATGTCAAAGATCCAGAGTAGCTTAAACAGAGATCAAAAAGAGACTGATTAAGTGAAGTATGGTAAAGCCATTAGTGGCATCACTTAATATTCAGCCATTAAAAGAATGATGTTGATTTGTTAGTGCTGACATATAAAGATATTCAAGATAGAGTGGAAAAAGAGCAAGCTGAATAGCACGTACACTACAAGTCCATTTATTTTAGAAATGAAAAAGACCATATACACACATATGTATATGTGAGTGCTTGAATGTGTTTGTATGAATGTGCACACATTTCTGGAAAGATGAACAAAAACCCGTTAATTATTTTACTGATGAAGATTGGCCCCCGTAGCACAGTGGTTATGGCGCCAGCCACATGCACCAAGGCTGGCAGGTTTGAACCCGGCCAAGGCCGGCTAAGCAACAATGACAAGTGCATCAAAAAAATAGCTGGGTATTGTGGCAGGCGCCTGTAATCCCAGCTACTTGGGAGGCTGAGGCAAGAGAATTGCTTAAGCCCAAGAGCTTGAGGTTGCTGTGAGCTGTGACGCCACTGCACTCTACCGAGGGCGATACAATAAGATTCTGTCTCAAAAAAAAAAAAAAAATTTTACTGATGAGAATATCTTATTTTAAACCAGTGGTTCTCAACCTTCCTAATGCCATGACCTTTTAATACAGTTCCTCATTTTGTGGTGACCTCCAACCATAAAATTATTTTTGTTGCTACTTCATAACTGTAATTTTGCTACTGTTATGAATCGTAATGTAAATATCTGATATGCTGGAGCCCCCCAAAGGGGTCGTGACCCACAGGTTGAGAACTGCTGTTTTAAAGCATTCTGTTCTATGAGGTTTTATCATGGATATTTGTTCTATAATAAAAACAAAGCAGTAATAAAGTCAATATTATCATGGTGCTTACAATAAATAGAAATAAATTTTTCAGGCATTTCCTTCACATTTTGGTGTTTACATATAGAAATAGTAAAAAGCTCATGTGAGGAAGTAAAATTCTCTTCTAAGTTAGTTTTCATTATTAAACCTTTATTTTACATTGTCATATATCTTTACATATACGCTTGCAAACATAAGGTATCTACACATATGATGATATATGTATATTCAGACAGCCTTAAGAGTATTCATATTTGTAATCAGTATCTTAAACTGGAAAGCAGAACCATTTCATTTTACTCAGTCTTCTCTGTGCCATACGTATCATGGGAAATTTTTATGTATAATTTATGTATAATTTCAAATTATTAATGCATTTGAGGTTGGTATGAACACTTTGAGCTTGATAAATTATATATTCTGGTGATCTTAAAATACTTTTGAAATTAAATCCATTTAATTGGGCCTTTCAAAAATATATATACCATATCCAGACTACAGGAGAACCCAAACTAAAAGACTGGGGTTACTTACCAGTAATTGGAGTTCTCTGACTGAAAATTTACTCCACAGATCCACATATTTTGGAGGTATCCCCATGTACCACCTCAAGGAATCGGGAGCTGTTAAAATGAGAATTTCCAGAAGGTTGGCACAACCTTAAGGCATGTGCCAAGCACTGGTTGATTCCCTTTCTTTGCAAGCCTTAAAAGCTTAACACCTACTTTTGTAATTCTAAACACACAGTGTAGGATGTGTTTATGACCATGGTTCTTGAAGGATTAATCAAAGAACTCCAGTTACCAGTGGGACTCCTTATTTTTTCATGTTATTCTTACATAAATATCTACACTTTAGAAATTGAAAGCAGTGTCAATCATTCCTAAGTCAAAAAGGTAAGAATAATTTTAGTATACTTTTTAATAATTATTAGCATCAGATACATTGTTTCTTACCTTGAGCTTGCAGTTTCCTTAGCAATTTGGTATCTGTGTTATCTAAGAATTCAGCACTGCCAACATTTGGAGGTCTACCCTTTCGACGTCTCATCCTGGATTCCTCTCTTGCTCGCTGTCTCTCTGGATTTGGTGGTCTTCCTCTACGACCTTCCATTGCCCTGATACGAGGAATGACATCCTCTTCTTTCAAAAGACACCACTGCATTCCCTTTTAATTAACATTTTATAAAAATAACATATTACAAACAAAATAAACATAAGAGATCAAAATGTCAGAAAATTCCAGGTAAAAATCATAGATACTTTGAAATTTATAAAGCTGACATAACCTTTAAGGATTATATTTTTTAAATTTAGATTTATAATTGTTCATGACCTTTGGTATTTCTTTAGTATTCTTACTTTAATGACTTAAGCTTTAATTAAATACACTATATAGAAATCTGTATTCATGAACATCTAGCTAGAGATCTATACCTTAATCACCATTTCTGACTATAATGACCATAAAGTTAGCAGATGTTTGAAAATATAGTATTAGTTCTGTGATGAACCTCTATGATTGTTCTCATAGGTTATTTGTTCAATCAAACAAAAACTATGATGAGAGAGCGGGACGTCCGGCTTCTAGCTTGGAACTTTGGTACTGTCAGCAACCAAAGAGTGAATTAAATATGGGTGATATTGAGAAAGGCAAAAAGATTTTTCTTCAGAAGTATGCCCAGTGCCATACTGTGGAAAAAGGAGGCAAGCACAAGACTGGGCCAAATCTCCATGGTCTCTTTGGGTGGAAGAGAGGTCAAGCTGTTGGCTTCTCTTACACAGACACCAATAAGAACAAAGGCATAACCTGGGGAGAGGATACACTGATGATGGAGTATTTGGAGAATCCTAAGAAGTACATCCCTGGAACAAAAATGATCTTCGCTGGCATTAAGAAGGGCGAAAGGGCAGACTTGATAGCTTATCTCAACAAAGCTACTAATGAGTAATAGTTGGTCATTGCCTTATTTATTACAAAAGAGAACTATCTCACAGCTTTTTTTTATTCCTATCATAATTTGATTGGTCTCATTTACCAAAATTCAGATCATGAATGAGTGACAGAATATTTTTTTTGGACAGTCCCTCCTTAACTAAGACTGGCTTGTGGTTAAATGAATAAGATTGGTTTTTTGGATTTCGATAGTGATTCTAGTTCAGTAAATGCTATCACTGTTTTCCATTTGTAAAGATACATTCAGATTTCATTAGTGATGTTTACCTTTTCACAAAGGTAGTCAATTGCCATCCCAAAGCCTATTGAAGATTGGTTTTATATTAAGATTTATATGACTGATTATGTGAATATATTTAAATACTGGGGAAATCCCCTCACACTGTCTGAGAACCAAGCAAGACTCACTGATGTTTTGATTGGTGTTCATTAGCCTGTTAAAGGTGAGG